>JAADXL010000015.1:0-108157 GCA_023337755.1 Pythium aristosporum | reverse complement strand
CCCCCCCCCCCCCCCCCCCCCCCCCCCCCCCCCCCCCCCCCCCCCTCGTCCAAACAGCCGCGTCTCTTCAAGATCGTGACTGATTCTGCGAATAGTGACGCGTGAACACTGACACAACGCTGGTTGCTGATATGAAATGTGCTCAGTGCACTGAGTGTCTGTCGACTTCCCTCCTCCTCCTGAGAATCCATTCGCCTTGTTTCCCAATACTTTATCCCAAAAAGGTCAAGTACGACGGTAGTTCGGTGTCGCTGTACTGTTCGTCCTGGAAATACACACGGAGCACGCGGCAGTGGCCTGTGATGCGCAGCTGCAAGGTAGTCACGTGCTTTGCCCCAAAAGCGCGCCGCGTGAGGTCGTGAAGATCCATGCACATGTATCGCCAGCCGGGCTCTCGCCCCATGACCATCGGAAGCTGGCACGTGTCAGCGTCCACCTTGGCGAGCGACCGCGCGTTCGTGATCCTGAGCTGTCGGTAGCGCTGCTTGTCGTCCAGCACGTCCACCTGGATCTCCACAAAGTGCTCCATGTCCTTTAAGAAAAGCACGACGTACTGGAAGACATTGCGACACGGAAACACCAGTTCGGCGTCTCGCCCTGTGAGCTGCACGACTTCTTCTTTGACGTCTTCGTCTTCGACGATCGTTACGCTGTTGCCGTTCTGCAGAGTTGCGCATTCCTGTTGTGCGCGACGGACTGTAGGGTGGTCTCGCAGTGGGAGCGCTTGGTCTCCGTCACCCTCGTCTTGACTCGGGCCGACGTACATGCCACCTTGGGATGGCATAGCTGGAAGCCCACGTTTTGCGTTGGATGAGAGAGAGGATGCTACAGATCGGAGACGGGGGAGCAGAGACTCTACGATGACGTCTCCAGGCGAAAAAGATCCATCGCCAATCTTCACAGAGGAGAGAGAGGTCCTTGACGCCGACGAAGATATGGTACTCCGAGACATTGGCGGCGTGGTCGTGCGGTTGCTCATTTTTGGTTCTTGATCAGCACCTTCTTGGACGGAGTTTCGCCCTGTCGCGACCCGTCGCGATCTCTCAGTTTGTCGCCCTTTCGACTCGCACAACGACTTTCCGTGTCAAAACCTCCACTCGCGACGATGTCGAACTTCTTTCTTCAGCACAAAGATCTCTTCGAGTATGATAAGTTCGTCGGTGGCAGCGGCCACATGACGTCCTCGACGCCATCGTTTCTTGATCGATACCGAGAATGTGATCGCCAGCAAGCGGCACCTGAAATGACACAACTTGCGACGATGGGCACTGTGTTTCGACTCGACGCTCACGTGATGCCACCTCCCGACTTCTTGATTCCAACGTTCGCAGCGCCTTCCACGTTCGGCTGGTTGGCAAGTCGAAGTACGCTTGGCGACCTGGACTTGGAACACACAAGCTGTCCACCAGCGCACTCAACTTCACTCGCACGTGGTTCCCCGATAGCCAACAAGCAGCCCGTCTCTCCCAGTCGGCGAGTGACCGACTTGCTCCCCACTGGCTCTTTCGACAAGCTCGAGGCCGATCGTTTCCATCGCGCTTCGCGCCCGACTGCTAACCTTCTTGGCTCTCCGATACGGCGGAGCAACGTGCCAATCGAAGGCTTTCGAAGTGCCATACCGAAACTAAACGAGTTGCTGATCGACGCGTCGACTCGAGCGGGGCTCGTGGTGCCAACGAAGCGGCTGGACGACGCCAAGAAAATCGAACTACTCATCGGCTCCAAGTGCGTTGGGCGACTCAGTGCTGCCGCGTCATCCAATCTGCCGCCATCAATCCGCCACCGACTAGAAGCTTCGGCCGTGGTCCATCAAAGACGGGAGCGTTTGTATGCGCTGTTGAGAGATGACTACGAGCGCTTGACAAAATGAAACTCACGCTTACTCCATGTTAAGAAAAGCGTCGTCTCCCAAGCCATCGAAGATATTGCTGTCATCATCCGAGAAAGATGGCAACAGCGGTGGCGAGGGAAGTGTTGGTTGCGCTGCAGCTGGCCCTTGTTGTGATTGTTGCTGTTGCTGCAGTTGTTGCTGCGGTTGCTGCGGTTGTTGTGACGGACCAGGATTCGTGAACACCGTCGCCTGGGGTAACTGGCTCTGCTGGAACTGCTGCTGATTCATGCCCATGTTGAATGCCATGGGATTCATCATCATCTGAGCGTTCTGCATCGGCACGAAGCCGCCCATCGAGCCCATCATTTGCTGGTTGCCTGCCATGCTGTACGGGTCGTTGAAGTTGCTCGTTGGCTGCATCTGGAACGAGGCGTTGAACGGGTCCGTCGGAAGCTGGTTCGTACTCATACCCATGTAACCCGCCGAGTTGAACATGGCTGGATTATACATAGCTCCACCGTTCATGCCCATCGGCATCTGTCCTCCCGCTCCTTGCATCCCCATGAACTGGGGATTCATCATGTTGGTCGCGTGAACATTCATGGCGTTGCTCATCATGAAGTTGACTTGATTCGACTGGTTCATGAACTGGGCTGCCTGCTGCTGCTGCGCCATGCCGCCGCCCACGTATCCCCCTCCTGATGTAGCGTACGCTTGGGGATTGAATGCTCGAGACGTCGATGCATTGGGCATCGCAGTGGCGGAGCTCGTTCTTGAAGTTGACGTTGCTGTAACACTTGATGACGAATACCCAAGTGCGGTTGTTGACGCGTTACTACTGCTCGTGTTGTAGAAGGGCCCTGCTCCCCCGCTGGCTGATGCCTGAGTCGACATCACTTGCGTTGGATCAGGAAAACTCAGGGGGGCTGCAGACTGGTGCATCATTGACACAGAGCCAGATGCTGTGGGCAGATTCTGACGTCCCGGTTGCATCAACCCTGGTGTCGGAGCCATTGCCTGAGATGTCTGCATCAACCCTTGAGACTGGGCCTGTGCCTGAGATATCTGCGCTTGAGCCATGGTAGATGTAGCTGGTTTGGGCGCTGTGCTTTTGAGGACTGCGTTGGACCGCGCTGCGGTCGTTGGTTTCTTTGCACTGGAGGGGAGCTGTCCCGTATTGGCGTCTTCGTGAGCGACTTGCTTATCGGCAAGCGAAGCGAGCACCTCAAGACGAGCACCGATCTGCTGGCGTAACGCCAAGCACTTGTGACTCCAGGCTTTGTGTTCGGGAATGAGATGCTTGGGCGCTACGGAATTCCAAACCATTCCAAGACGTGAGACTCCATCACAGACATACGAGTCCTCCCAAGAAACACTTCACGTACGCTGCTGTGCCTGAAGATAGGTCCACGCACGAAGAGCTGCGTCGTTCTTCTCCAGCATGGTCTGGACGTCGCGTGACGTGGGTTTGCGCTGGCCGCTCTTGAGGTACTGCGCGGCTGCCGCCGCTCGCTGCTGCAGTTGTGTACTGGTACCCGCTTGTTGATTCATTTGCATCTGTAGGAGATAATACACACCACCCCAGGAGAGATCAGTGAGCTGTGCGATCCGCTAAAGATACGATTCCCTTGGACGCCGAGGGAGCGGGTGGTGCCCTCACTCGTACCTGGATCGCTTGGGCATTCGAGAGGCCTGCGCTCGCCATTCGAGCAGCCGCCGCTGCTGCGGCGCCTGTGGATGGCGCGCTGGCCGCGTTCATCGGAGGTCCTCCCGTCGTCATTGCCGCCGCTGGTTCTATATGGTTCCGGTTGCCGTTGTCTTGCTTGCCGTCAGCGCCCGTTATGATGGCGATGCCGCGCAACACGACCAATTTTCAAAAGCAACATGGCCTGATCGAACCGAAAATTAGTGTGGTACACGTTAACTACGTGCAGTAGTGATGATGAGGGATGTCACTAAAGTGGGTGTGAATGCCCTGTCACAGAATCAGCGACAAATGAGCATGGAGGCGTGCGGTGGCCTGCGCGTGTCGGCGCCTGGGAAGGTGCTGCTCACCGGCGGGTACCTGATCCTCGAGGAGCAGTTTGCAGGTCTAGTGCTCGCAACGTCAGCGCGGTTCCACACGACTGTCTCGCGCCGCCGCGTTGAAGGCAGCGCTGTCAGTTTGGTCAATGATGGCGAGGATGTGGTGCTGCAGATACGCGTCGAGAGTCCGCAATTCAATCAGACAGTGGTCGCACACGTCGTACGCGTAGGGGATGATCGCTTAGACATTCGTATGAGGTTTGTGTGTGGGCAGGAGAGGAAACTGTTCATCAAGGTATGCGGAAACACTAAATGGCGTATTGACTTTGTAGTGATACAAGCGATCGCAACGCGTATGTGGAAAAAACTCTGCTCTGCGCTCTTAACGGTGTTGCCGGGCTAGCCCCAAGCGCGTTCGTTCGTCGTTGTAACTCTATGCGAGCGAGTAAAGAAGAGCTCTGTATCCGGCTCCAGGCAGACAACGCGTTTTACTCGCAAGTTGCGAGGGCACGTGGCTTTGGATGGCACGGTTCAAACGTACTCCTGATGATCTGACGGTGCTACTTGTGTGTTCATGCAGCTCCAGCAATTAAGTAAACCTTTCACACGCGCGAGTCTGGATGAGTTGCCGGCTTTTATGCCCCCAGTGATGGAAGGTGAGACCAACTCACAGAGTCGCTTGGCTCGCACGCCTACTGAAGTTCTGTGGCTGTTTAAAACGCAGAGAACTCTACAACCGGCAAGACCAGCATTGCCAAGACAGGCCTCGGCAGTTCCGCAGCACTCGTGACGTCGCTCGTTGGCGCCATCACCGAATTCTTTCTGCAGAACGACGAGCATGCCAATGCCAAAACGGCTGATCGGCTCGACCTCATCCACAACCTCGCTCAGCTAAGCCACTGCTTCGTCCAGCGCAAGGTTCGAGCGTGTCTGCCTTATTTTCTCATTCGACGTCTGGATCTCCCGCTGACATTTGCTATGCCACACTCCCCTAGATCGGAAGCGGATTCGACGTGTCGGCGGCGAGCTACGGCACGCAGCGCTATTCACGGTTTCCTTCCTCGCTGTTGGACGAGTTCACCACCAGTTCTCATCTCAGCCCTCCATCAATTGCCAACTGCATTAGCAACCAGACGCATTGGAAGCGAGCAGAGAGAGTTGTGAGAGCAGCTCAAAATGACACAACAGCTAGTGGAGCGCATGACTTACATTGTGCTTTACACGCTCTAGCTACCGTTCAGCGTCCCGCGAAATTTCCATCTCCTCATGGGTGACGTGTCCACTGGAAGTGCGACCGTCTCGATGGTCAAGCAAGTACGTCACGATGGTCAGCTGAGGAGAGTTTGCACGCAGTGGTGGTTTGAACCAACACGTTCATTGTCTGCGGTAGGTTCTGCACTGGCAAAAGGCGAATCCGACCGATTCCACGCGAGTCGTCGGTGCTCTGGCCGCGGCCAATGCTGCCGTCGAACACAGTTTCCGGGAATTAGACGCGCTGGGTGCTGCGGATCCTCTTGCTTTCGAGAGCACGTGTGCCGAGATGGCCCTCAAGACTGCGGACTTGGTAAGCTGGCGACTCCTATGTTGGCGGGTAACATCTCGTACTAATACAGCTTGAATGACTGATACGTGCAGTGGAAGGATATCGACCCGACGATTGGAGAAGCACTGGCCGAGCTTCGTGGCCACTACCAAGAAGTGCGACGTCTCTTTCGCGAAATGGGAGAACTGGCCGGTGTGCCCACTGAACCGCGCGAGCACACGGCATTGATCGATGCGACTCTGATGGTTCCCGGTGTTCTCATCGCTGGTGTTCCTGGAGGTAAGGAGATATAGATCTTTGCTCGTCTGTGCTCGGATGTTTCATCAACTTACGTGTTCACATGTACCTACAGCGGGAGGCTACGATGCTCTCTTCGTTTTGACACTGGACGACACGGTGCTCGATCGGGTGGAGGCGCTGTGGCTGGGATGGACAGAGAGCCAACCTCACACTTTGTACGTCTTGGGTTTATCTTCCAAGTGTGTGGTGCTGACTGCTGAGCTAACGCCACGTTGAGCCTCTGGATAGAATCTGCCCACTACTCTGCGATATCGCGGCATCCGGTGCCAGTGCGTTGTTGGTGGAAAGGCTCTAAGAGACCTGAGGGGCCCAGTCTCCCGCCAAGGGTGTAATGGAGACGAAACGGATCGATCCCTTCCAGTCTTTCGTGGCATATTCAATATCGGTCCTGTCGTTTTTGGGAATGGGTTGATATTGAAGAAGCCACACCCAATATCCACCAATGAACAGCATCACAAATAGTCGTCCATTTTGGCCAATGCATTTGCCATGAAGGTTAACCTACGCCGGCACACGCTCTCGCAAGTTGCCCCTCTTCCATTCTTGACACGGCCAAGAAGCCACGCGCGACAGGAAACGGCGTCGTCAAAGGGAAACGCGACGGATGGCGGCGGCGATTGCGCGCAGGGGAAGACGAGGGCAACGGTGGGAAGGGTGGCGCTGAAAGGCTGTGTGAATGTGCGTGCATTGGCCGTTGGAACTGTGAGCTGCGTTGCCGTTGAACGAGTCGATCGGTGAGATTTCCATGGCTCTGGTTGCCGAGATGGTGTGGGCGATTTGCGGGATCCTAACAGCGCTGTATGCACGCCTCTGTCTCTGTTCTTCGCGTCCCTGTATCTGCGCGTCTATGGGGAGAGAGTGTGGGTACGTGGTGCTGTGCATTGTCCGTATTCCGTCGTCCATTCTGCGCCAACGCCAACGCCATGGCGTCGGCGGCCGTCGCCATTATTGCATGGGCCTCCCTTTTGGTTGGTATTACCATGGAATCGCATGCGACAAGTATGCGGGTCTTGGGCGATTCTGGCGACATGAGCGAATGACCGACCCGACCCGCGAGTGCTGACCCGTCACGATTGTCACATCGGCCGTGTCCTCATTATGGAAACGAACGCCAAGAGAGCACACTAAAGACGAGAGCGAGAACCAAGAACGTAGAACCGTTCTGCTTACGAAGAATGTTCCAGTCGATCTCGCGCGTGCTGTTGGCCCCAAAGAAGACGGGAGTGGCCGCCGTCGCCGCCGCGGCCGCCGGTCGCGCGCCGTCGGCCGACAAGTACCCGTTCAGCCAGCCCAAGCACGCGACGCGCCCCGACTTTGCGGCCGCGCCACCGCCGCCGCCGCCGGTCAAGCACGGCCTGCGCGGCGTCCAGCACGCATCGCCGCCACTTGCTCGCGACCACGCACACACGGCGTTGACGGCTCGCGAGCGCGTCAAGTACGAGGATCTCCAGATCGCATACGGCGCCTTGCAGACCAAGTACCAGGAGCTCCAGCAGACGCTGGCCGAGCGCGAGGGCGAGGTGGCGCAGTTGCGCCGCTCGTTGGCGCAACTCCAAGAGAGCAATGGCCAAGCTGAACGCGTCGCAGCTCCATGCGCCATCGGAGACCAGCACCAAGACCAACAACATTATGAGGACGAGTGTGCCCCAAGTGCGGACCAGTTGGACTGGGTCCTCGAGATCGTGGAGGCGCGTGAAGCACTAGAAGACGACACGGTGTGCCGCAAGGACCGCGTGCGTCTGCTGGCACTCCTTGCGCACCATGTCGAAGCGATTTGCGACGGTGTCGTGGATGTGTCGACGTTCGACTTGACCACGATCGACGGCGTGCTGGAAGCGTGCGGTCTGCGTGAGCTGCTGACGCCGGGTACTGGGAACTGTCAGTTCTACGCGTACGTGCAGGCGGCCACGCAGCAGTGTCTTTTGCGTCTTAAGCGTGCTGCCGTCAATTCTCCGAAAGCAGTGCAGCTGCTTAACCAACTCGAGCGCGCAGTGGGGAAACTCAAGCGTGGCATCCGTGGCAGTGCGCGTCTCTGCTTTGACAAGACGTACGCCGACTCGCCCGTTTTGGAGTCGTTGGTGGAAGAGATTCTCCGCAGCGACATGGTAGTCGGCGACTCGGACAGCAGCCGACTCGAGATCATCAAGGGCTATTTTGACGACATTGCCACGAATGCATCGGATCTCGGCACGACGATTCCGGCGAACGAATGGGGATGTGCCATCACGCTCATCGAAGGTGCAAAGGCTCTCGGTCGTCCGATCCATGTGTTGACCGAGTCGTTTGGGACGACATCAAGCGGGAAGCGTGTGAATTTCCAGCGGTACGCACCGACGGATCCAAGTGGCGTTGGCACCATGTACATGGCGGTCGACGAGACGCACGCTCGATCGTTTTTGGAGTGGACGAACTTGCTGCTCAAGGACTTGGTGGCGAGTGAGACCCAGCCCAACATCGCGCCTCTCGTGTTGACATTGAGTGGCAACCACTACAGCGCCGTGGTGGTGGATCCGCGAGGGAAGGTCGCAGGCGCATCGAATGCGGATGCCAACAAGGCCGAGAAGATCGTGCAGACAGTGAAGCTTCAGCAGTATCTGCAGCCTCAAGACATGAACGCTCGACAAGGACACGCATCGGTACAGCAGCATGCGTCCATTCAAGAGCCGTCGTTTCCGCTTACAGAAGCACGTGCAACCACTTCGTCCCTGTCACACCCGACCTCTTCAAAGATCGTGGATGCCAGTCGAGTCGTGACCAATGAGCCACGCCGATCAGTGAGTGCTCGGACGCCGATTGTGGCGAAGCCACTCCAGCGAGCGACAGAACCGAAGAAGCGCACGACGAACGTTCGCCCAACGCCTTCACCTCGGCTTCAGCGTGCCATCGAGCCAGTGGGACGAGGATCGACAACCACAGCAAAACCAGTCGTACGTGGTACGTCTCCACGAGAAGTCGGCCGTGCTGCACCACGAGCACAACGCGAGTCGCCTCCAATGATGAAGGTTTCCGCGTCAGCTCCAGCCGTACCGCGCACGAAGCCGCGTGTTCCCATTCAAGACCGTATTAAAGAACGAGTTCCGGTACGAGCCGAGTCTCGTGAAGTTGGAGCTCAAGGGGCGGTCCGTGCAGCCCCGAAAGTGAACCGAGCTATGAAGGCGGGAGAAGCCCGACCAGAAGGTCGTGTGGCAGCGACGAAGACTGCGCGTGGCGTGAAGAAAGCGGATGTTCGCCCATCTGCAGACACCGCGTCTGCCGCGACAACCACGCCGACGCCGACGCCGACGCCAATGCTGGTGACAGCGGCAAAGAAAGCTGCCACCGGCATTATGAAGCGGCGAGCTCCGAGTGGCGCTGCACCACTACGGTGGCGGTAGCTCAAGCACACGAAGAAGAAAGCCCGCGCCATCCGAGGAGTAGCGAATCGGCTGCGACGACGATCGAGACTGAAGCGAGCCACCAAGAACAGCATTCGACTTGTGACTGACCGACGAATCGCGCCCGTGGATAGAATCGAGCATGAGAGAAGAAGAGTCCGCAACGACTGACCGACCGTCCAAGAGAGCGCGAGAAATTGGAAGAAAGAGCGGGTATACCAGCGGATCGAAGCTACCAACGCTCTGAAGCAGGGAAGACGCAAGACAAGAGTGTGAGATGAAGACAAGGCAAGGGACGGGAAGTGAAGGGAGAGAGACGGATCGTCGGCGGCAGTAGTACGGCGGTGGGCGAATGTGAATATGGCGGACGGCAAGGTAAGTCGAGTGGAGCGAGAGACGACGCGGTGTGGGCTCGTGGCGCCATAGGCGGGCGAGATGCTCGGCGTTTTTTCCTGGTGAGAAGATCGGAGGCTCTCCTCGTCGCTGTGGACTCACGGCACGAAAGGCGGGTGAGATGCCCAGAGTTTTCTCCTGGCGAGAAGATCAGAGGCGCTCCTCGTCGCTGTGGACTCGCACCAAGTCTGTTCTTCCTTCGTCTCGCTCTTGTCGTTGTCGTCGAGGGGACGCCACCGTCGTACTCGTACGGTGATTGTGATTGTTGTGGTGTGTGTAGTGGCGTTCAGTGTTGCGTGTTGTGGTGTCTCGTGGTCGCGCGGCCCTCTCTCTTTCTCCTCTCTCCTCTCTCCTCGTCCCGCGTCTTGCGTCTCGTGTCTCGTGTCTTGGTGGTCTTTCGCTGTGGCTTCGTGGTTGGTTGGCGTCTCGGCGTCTCGGCGTCTTGGTCTCGTGGGTGGGTACGGCCTTTTGGCTCTTGTGACGGAGTGGGGTCAGGTAGGCTGGTTGCTACGAGGGTGGTGTGCGGTTCATTCTCTTGTTGCTTCCCACGGTGCAGAGCAGAGCGAGGAAGAAGGTCAGTCGAGTTGGTGTGGCGTCGCGTTTTCATAACGAGCAGATTTCGATACGCGCCGGCGGTCGCCGAGCGATGGCCAGCGGAGGCGACGAGGCAAACGCCAGAAGGCAAAGTTCACAAGATATCCCAAGGATACAAACAGTAGGAGATATATACGAAATCCATCCAAACCATTCATATGAGTCGCCACGCACTCGAGCTGCTTGCCTTCGCCTTGCTTTCCTGACATCGTCTCCGAAGGTTTGCGTCTAGGTCACGGATGGATTTCTGCTGCCCCGACACGGTCTACCAGTTGGTGTGACTGTATCCATGCCACTGAAGCGAAACAATGACCTCCAAATCGCCTTCAGTTGCTGTCATATTCCTATGTTGCGAAAGTGTTGCTGTTGTGGCACTTCAAGAGTCGTTGGTTGCGTGAAGATCAACGGAAACGTCATTCCAGCTTTTCCCAGGAAGCTCATCCTGATGATGCGTCTCTCGTCGCTCCTGCGCACCCGTGTGGCGCTCACGCCGTATGTGCAGCCACGCCCATTCGCCCGCCATGCTGCTGCTGCCTTCTCTTCGCAAGCTCACCTTTCCGGGACGCGCTTCTCGTCGCTCGAGATCACGGAAAACTCCAAGCGCGCGATCCGCCAGGAGCTCAAGTACGAGTTCCTCACGGACGTCCAGGAAAAGACGTTTGCGCACATCGTGCAGGGCAAGGATATCCTTTCCAAGGCCAAGACGGGCAACGGCAAGACTATGGCGTTTCTGCTGCCCGCAATCGAGCGCATCGTGCGCCACGGTCTCAACAACACGCCCAACTCGATCCCCATGCTTGTCATTTCGCCAACGCGTGAGCTCGCGCAGCAAATCGCCGTGGAAGCGCGCAAGATCGGGCAGTTTCACGACCTCCACGTCGCATGCTTTGTCGGCGGCACGTCCGTCCACAAGGATGCCCAGACACTCAAGGGTGCCAAACCGGTGGACATCCTCGTGGCGACTCCCGGCCGCCTGCTGGACCACATTGACCAGGACTCGGGCCACATTCGGAAACTGCTGCGCAAGCTCCAGTTTCTCGTGCTCGACGAAGCCGATCGCTTGCTGGACATGGGCTTCCGCAACGAAGTCGTCAAGATCCTCAACAGCGTCCCGGCGCAGCGCCAGACCCTACTCTTCAGCGCGACGCTGCCCAAGTCGACGCAGGAACTGACCAAGCTCGCGCTGCGCAAAGACTTCGAGCTCATTGACACGGTCTCGGATGGTGAGGAGCAGACCAACGTGCAGGTCCAGCAAGAGTACGTCGTGTGTCGGGCGACCGAGGTTGTCGCCACAGTTGAGAACGTGCTGGCGGCCCACATCGCGCAGTTCCCCTCCAACTACAAGGTCATTGCATTCTTCCCGACGGCGCGTGCTGCTCAGTTCATGGCGCAGCTCTTTTCGGCCGCCGGCTTTAAGGGCGTGCTCGAGATCCACTCGCGCAAGAGCCAAGTCGCGCGCACCAAGACGGCTGCCAAGTTTCGCGAGTCCAGCCGCGTCATGCTGTTTTCGTCCGATGTGTCGGCACGTGGTGTTGACTACCCGGACGTCACGCTAGTTCTCCAGGTCGGACTCACGGACCGCGATAGCTACATCCATCGGCTCGGCCGTACCGCGCGTGGCGGCTCGCAGGGGCGTGGCGTCTTGGTTCTGGCGGATTTTGAGAAGACATTCCTGAACGATCTTAAAGGCCTGCCCCTGGGCAAATATGCCAAGAACGAAGCCGTTGTTGAAAGTCGTACGGCCAAGACCATGACAACTCTTGCCCAAAACCCGGAGCTCGCCAAGTCGGCCATGCAGTCGTACCAGGCATGGCTCGGATTCTACCACTCGAACCTGCGCCGCCTGGGCATGAACAAGGAAGAGCTCGTGCAGATGGCCGAAGTGTACAGCCAAACGATCGGGCTCCAAGAAGTGCCAAGACTCGACACCAAGATCCTCAGGAAAATGGGCATGTTTGGTATTGCTGGCCTTGTGCCGGCCGATGAGAAGGAGCGTCGTCCGCGCTCGGCTAGTGGACCGACAAGAAACAACAGCAAGCAGGTTTCATCGGCTCCTCACAAGTCGAATAGGGAAAATGCAGATGACGACAGCGGCGAGTCGAACTGGAACGACCGTGGCCGCTCGCAGTCGCGTGAGCGTTCGGAAGACCGTAAAGGTCGTGGTCGCTCGCGGCCGCGTGAGCGTTCTGACGAGTGGAACAACCGTGGCCGCTCGCAGTCGCGCGAACCGTCGGAAGACTGGAACGACCGTGGTCGCTCGGCGTCGCGTGGCGAGTGGAGCGATCGCAAACGCCGCTCAAGCTCGTTCCCTCGCACGGCCCGACGCACCGACAGCAGGGGTCCGAGCCGCGGTGGAAGAAGATAGGCGGTCGCCAAGAGACTTAGCTAGTGAAGGGTGAGCAACGCCACCCTACTAAGATTCTGTCATAGAGCTTCCGTGTTCCCATGAGCATGTTTTCTCATTTGGATCCGACTCGCATGGCTACACTTTGACCAGTCGCTCAGAAATAATGTGGTCCACGCTTTCTCAGGTGTTCATCTGCATTTTGTATGGCTGTAAATATCAAAAGAAAGAGGTTTCCATTCACTCTACCTTAAATGAATGGTGGGCGAACATCGCGTTCAAATTCGTCCATGCGTTGTCAGAGGTATTCATTTACAAAAGTATCGGTTCTAGCAGGTAGCGCTGTTGGCCCAGGAGCCAACCGATTGGGTCAATTGTGCCTGGTGCTCGTGGAAGCCTGCCTTGTGTGGGCGCCGCAATAGCACTCTCAGCCTTCAGTCCCTCGCTCGTTCTATTCAATCGACAGGTACGTGCATGGCGTGGCTCCTCCGAGTGGAGGAAGGAAAGAAGGAAGGACGTCCACCGCTCGCTCTCTCCTCGCGCGCTTCTATCGCTCGTGATCTCTGCGTTCCCGATGCCCGCGTCGCGTATCATCGGCAGTAGTTGCGACTCCGTTCGCCTGTATTGGGAATGATCATTGGCGGCAGAATCACAGGTCGGCGTGCTGGCATTACCGCTGTTCGCCACTTTCGTTTCCTGCCCGATGGCACGCTGCAGGATGGCAGAGTTGAGCTACGCGATTTGCTTGATGCGGTAGAGAGACGAGCGAATCCATGAGCCGCAGGATGGAAGTGGAGGAGCGAATCGATGGACCGGCCGAACTCCTTCCTCCCTACTCTCGCTGGAACTATGCTTCGAAGGACTGACGTGCATTGCTGTGTCCGTGGAATCCGCAGAGCTTTGAAAAATGGTCGCTTCTTCGGGTCAGCCTACGCGTCTCTACGTCAAGGGTGTGTTTGTGGGCTACAAGCGGTGCGTACCGTGTTATTCCTTTTTTAATGGCTCCGCGTAAATGGACGATGCTGACATGGGGCATACTTCACAGTTCGTACACGAACCAGCACGCGCACACCGCCCTCATCAAGATCCAGGGTCTCCAGGATAAGGATGATGTCGACTTTTACCTCGGTAAGAAGATCGCCTACATCTACAAGGGCAAGTCGGAGAAGAACGGCTCGAAGTTCCGCGTGATCTGGGGCAAGGTCTGCCGCTCGCACGGCAACAACGGCCTCGTCCGCGCCAAGTTCGCCAAGAACCTCCCGGCCGAGGGCATCTCGAACCGCGTGCGCATCATGCTCTACCCGAGCCGCGTGTAGATTGTTTGGTTTTCGCCGTGATTCATCACCGAGATAACGAATTCGAAGAGGGGCTTTTCCGAGTTTGCCGACTTGAGGAACGACGTCTCTCCTTTCTCATGTGTTAGTCTCAATCTGTTCTGGCAGGGTGCTGCCGTGCCGCTCGTGCCCATGGTTGTGTTTTTCAGAAACCGGCGGAGACTCGTGGTGGCTCGTGATCCTCATTGAGCTCGATGGAAACGGTACCCACAGGAGAAAACTACAGTCGGCATTGGTGGTGGTGGCACAGGAAGCGAGGCGTGATCATGGGCGACAGCCTGACAGTAACCAACTTGTGCTTTGTGGGGTTTTGTAGGCGAAGCGTTAGCGGTCGGTGCGAGTGCTTTGATCAAGATGCTTGCTTCCCATGCCGCAATAGTTTGGTCGTCGCTATGGCACAAGATAATGACAATCGAACTCAATGAGGCGAACCATGGCAACAGGCATTTTACTGTGATAACATAATGGTGGTGATTACTCTACTCATTCCACAACAACGATTAGCGCGTCGTTCTCCTTACATCTCAAACTCTTCGTAGTGCACGTCAAAGATGCCGGCGTAAGTCTGCGCCTCCACTTCCACGGCGTGGATCAACGGCATCGGGCCCGAGACCCAGGTGCCAATACCCGTCACGTTGATGGAAAAGTTGTGGGACTGTTCCTTGACGACGTCGCTCATGAGCTCCTTGACATTCAAACGAGAACGGCTCACGGGGTGGTTGAACTGCACTTCCTGGCCGTCAAAAGACAGCGTGTGCGAGTAACCCGAGCTGCGTTCGCTGTCGCGCTTGGTCATGCCAAAGTCAGGTCCCTCCATAATACCGGTCTTGTCGATACGGCTCATGGCACGCGGCTTGGGCTCTGCAGTTGCAACGACCCAGCCCAGCCCAGCACCGAGAATCATCACGAGTGCCTCCATGATACGCTGCATTGGCCACATGTTTTGCTTCCATCGGTTGGCACCAAGCATCGGGTAGCCCAAACGCATGAAGAAGAGCGCGAGGAAGCTGGCCGTGAAGATCACAAAGAAGAGCAGCATCTGGTACGTCGCCGACCGCGCCGACTGGTAAAATGGCCGCGTCGGCACCATGCTCGTGTCATCCATGGGCTTCAGCGTAATACCTTTGGGCAGCTCAACGCCGCCGAGGTGCTGGTCACCGGTGAAGCACAGCCGAACGCGGAAGCGCGTCTGTTCCGGATCAAACTGCTGAATGGCGTCCAGCAACGGTTCAAACTCGTGAAAGATACCAATCTCTCGCGACGTCCAGTGCCAGTACACGATGGTGTTGGACATGACGGGGTCGTTGTTGCGCATACCGTCGAGAATCTTGCCCACAATACTGATGATCGGCGTGGCACCGATGCCACCGGCGACCATGACGAGCACGGGGTAGTGCTGGAAATCGTCCGACATCTTGCCGTAGTATCCGTCGACGTAAATGAGCGGCACCTTGCGCTCCTCGCGCGCCTGGATCGCGACCGCAAACAGCTCCTTGGTAAAATTGCCAATGGCCTTCACGTGGACCGTGAACGTGTCTTCGTACTCGATGGGTGAAGAGCTGATACTGAACGGGTGCCACTGCACGGGGGACAAGAGCGGAATGTGCAGGTAAACAAACTGGCCGGCGTGGTAGTGGCCTGCCTTGCCCGGACTGCGACGGAAGACGAGCCGCGTGATCTCACCGGGGATGGCCTCCATGTCGACAACTTCACACGGAACGCCGCCTTGCGTACGCGCCAAAATGCGGTGCATCAAGAAAAGGCACACGCCCGGGTACATCCACATAATGAAGTGCTGGTAGTGGAGACACGACGCGAAAAGTACGACGATGAAGAGATGGTGCGTGTAGTAAAAGAGCTCGTAGCAGCGGCGGCGGATGGGGTTGAGCGACGTCACACCGATGGCAAGGATGCAGAGCAGCGCGAGCTGGCCGAAAAAGTTTTGCAGGCGTTTCTTGTTGGCCGTGTCGCCGTAGTCACAGCCGACGCACGGCATCGCGCTCTGAATGAACGTGCCCTGGGCGAACCATCCCTTGTAGTAGGGCACGGCGTGGGCAACAACGAGAAAGACGATGAAGAAGCCAATCCAGCGGTGGTACTTGATGGCGTGCGAGTAGTCAATACCCATGGAGATCATCCAGAAGCAGTTGCGCGTGGCCGGGAGGATGAGCATCGAGAAGCAGAGCACGAGGTTGTACCCGCAAGTGTAGCCGATAATGCGGAAGATGCTGTTGAAGTCGGTCACGCCAAGTCCGCTGATTTCCTGGTACTGGCGGCCAAAGATGGCCGAGAACCAGATTGCGTTGAGGCCAAGGAACACGAGCACGGTCATGCTCTCGGCGTACGAGAGGTTAATGCGACCGACGAGCACCTTGCGCTTGAAGAAACGGAACAGCGTGCGGCGCATGCCCGTGGGCACGGGCGGCAGCGCGTTGCCGACCGACAAGGCGATGCCGCCGACGATGTTCGGGATGCCGACAAACACCAACAAGAACAGACAGTCGGCGACCTCACGGTTGCCGCCGACCCACCCGCCGGCCTCGACCTTGGCGCCGAGCATCGAGTAGATCTGGTACCGAAGGCCCGTGCGGAACTGGGGCAGTTCGTGGTACACGTATGCAAAGAGGACGACCATGGCGCAGAGCCCGACGACCGTGAAGGGCCATGTCTTGTAGTTCTTCTTGAGCGGCGTGCCGTAGACAAACGGCGTCGCGACGTGGGACGGCTTGCCTTCCTCGCCCTGGCTGAGCGTGAAGAAGCGCGCCTGCGACGGGGACTTGTTCGTGTCGCCACCGGGCGAGTCCATGCGCTGCGGCATCGCGGACGGCGTTTTCTAAAGTGGAGATGCGAGTGAAGATGGTGGGAGCAGGAGCAGTGCCTCTAGAGAGGCGGCAGGGCGATGTGTCGCTCGGTGCCGGCGGAGCGGATGGCCGCCTTGTGTTCGAATGGTGACTGCTGACTCGCGTGATGGGGAAGCAGGGGAAGGTCATCCACGCTGACTCCCGCCCATTGCCGTGCGGGGTCCAAGATCACTCGCAATGGTTCGGGGTCCACGAAACCAGCTGGCGCGCCGACTCGCCAGCCGGAAACAGGCTCTGCAGAATCCAGGCAGCGCGGCACGAGGCACGGGTGCGTCCTGTATAAATGCATATGGTATGGATCGCGATGGCCCACCAAGACCACAGAGCTGCACCTTTAGAGGTGTTGATGACCTGTGAGAAGGCATAATTGTCAAAACCTAGATTGATGGGCGGCCTCTTTGGTCCTTCCGTGATAGGAAACAACCAAGGGGACGGAATCTGTCAACAATATTCAGCCCCTACTCTCCATCGCCCTGAAAATAGATACACCTGTGGTAATTCATGCTCATGGATTCATGATTAGCTACGATTCTCTCGTTCAAAATCAATGTACCTCGTACTATTAATATATGTAGTGCAGAAGCCGGGATTGCCAAGTGGACCCATAACGCCACACCGAACCACCACCATCGCGTTGTGGGCTGAAAATGGACCGGCACTTCGTACGGCGTTACTGCTCTTATAGTTTTCGAAGATTCCAGTGCTGTGTTGCCCCATGGACTTCCAGCTTCCAGCCCTTCCCGACAGGATTTCACTTGCAAGGCTTCAACGTCCACCTGCAATGCTTTTCGAGAAGCTCCTGTCGTGCGCAATCGTCGTGCTCGTTGCGTCCGCAGACCCAGCTGGGCTGGATTGGATCGGCGAGGTGCAGGCGTGCACGAGAGCTTCGTGTGTACGCACTGTGGCAGCCAACGGTCGCGATAATGATAAAGGACTCACGCGAAAGTGACAAACGAGAGGGAGAGTAAACTCTGCCCCTTCCCCCTCGAAGCATGATTGATTGCGCTTCGATGAAACTCCGACAGCCTCACAGAGAGGCGAATGTGCTGGCTGCTCCGGATCAGTCGCAAAAATCCCTTCATGGGACGGGACAGTATCCACACTTTCGGTGATTGTTCTATTGTTTTTGCATGGCAGGTCCGTTGTAAAATCCCAGATTTGTTCAACGTTTTGGGGCATCATCCCAATGCTAAAGCCCACAAAATTGACTCTAAATGCTCTGAATCGCTTTCTGGGACGCCATCAGGATTTCTGGCGGCACCCATGACTATAATGCAGCGGAGAAGGCTTCGCTTGTACATGCATATCGGTGGATATGTAATATTAACCCTTCTCGTCCCGAACTACCTTGTCTTGTCTTGCAATCGGATTGCATGAGGGCGCGACGGAGCACGAATAAACACGAGTGCCCAAAATGAGCGAAGACTTGACCTGTATCTCATTGCAAAACTACAGAAAAGGAACCCGTCATTTGCAAACGAGCAGCTCCCGCGGTCGCCGTGCGCTTGAGCGCAACGTTGCGCTACCTTTCGCTGCGTTGGGGGATTGCCAGCATGGTCTGATCATTGGCGCAAGGTTCAAACCTTGGGGCAGATTCACGGCCCGCGTATTTCGCAGTTTGTGACATCACGTGCTGCACAAATCGCATTTTGTGCCAATCAGTTGGGGTTGAAGTGAACGGTGGCTTTAGCTGTCCAAACAGGCCACCCAAAGTGCCACCAAATTCTGGGTGGCATTTTGAGGCATTCATCGAGTCCCGTAATGCCGCCGCGGCGAGCCCCGCGCCGCCGTGCAGGCGCGCCACCTGCGTCTTCTACGATAGACAGCGTTGCTGCAGGCGTGGGCAGCGCGTCTGCGTCCAGCAAACGAACGAAGCGAGCAAAAACATTGCGGGCGGCGAAGATAGCGAGACGCCCGCTGCCGCCTGGCGGCGCGCTGCAGCTCAGCGAGATTGGCGAGCGGTTGATGCTGTCATTCTTGCCGTGCCTACCAGACCGAATGGTCGCCGAACGTGTGTGCACGCGTTGGCGCCGATTGAGCCGAGATGAAGTCCCGATCAGTGACTTGGATTTCTCCAAAGTCTCGATGCGCAAAGTTTCCAAGAGCCACCTCAGGGCGATGCTAGCACGCGCGACCGGCAACCTGATCTCCGTATCGCTCCCTGGCTTCTCGTTGGATGATGCGAGCCTAGCTGCGCTCATGCAGCACACACGACTGAAGCACATGCGCGCCTACACGTGCGTATATCCCTGCCACAGCTCCGATCGGGCTGCAAAGAATAACTCCCGGTGATGAGTGTAGACTCTCTCGCAAACAAATCTTTGCTCTGCTCGAAGCCTGCACCGAGCTGGAGGTGAGACTAGGTGTGGATACGTGAACAAGCTGCCAGGTGAGCTGATACCAATTAATCCTGCCTTGCGTCAGAGTTTGGAGCTGCTCGACTGCCAGCTGCTGATTTTCACGCGCTGGGAACCGCAACCAGCCCACCTACAATCCATTCGCTTTCGTGCGTGCCACGCGATTCGCACACCCGCCATTGCGTCCATGATTACGCAGTGCGGTGATCGGCTCCAACAACTGGAACTCACCGGTAGGATTCCATCGTACAATCGCTGGATTGTCGTCCCCACGAGGCGCTGATGTCATCTTTCGTTGGATGCAGGGGCCGAGTATGTGGACTCGTCCGTTTTTCCCGTCTTGGCTCGCCATGCAACAAGTCTTCAAGAACTGACAATCAGGTTCGAGATTCCATTCGCTCTAAATGATGCCTATGCTTACACTGCCTCTGTCGACAGCTTCAGCCGCGCGATCCGCTTCGAAGATCTCCAAGTGTTGTTCGCAGCAAGATGCGATACGCTACGGCTTCTGGATCTCACGTCCTGTTCGGGCTTCAGCAGTTTTCCAGTGAGTCTCCTGCCAGGGCGTTTGGGATTCTTGCACTAATGGTGATGGATGCAGGACACCGCTGAGCTCACAGCCCTCGAGGTTCTGATCCTGGATAACACGCAGATCACGGATGAAGGACTGCGAGCGATCGCGCACGTCGCTCCTCAGCTGAAGTATCTTTCTCTGCAGGTGCGAAACTCATTATTGCAGCCGCCACGAAATGGTTTGCTGATACTGCTGTAGGATTGTCGAGTGACCGATGAAGGAGTGGCACATTTGGCTGAATGTACAACGCTCGAGCTGCTCGATCTCAAAGTTTGTGGACCTCAGCTGAGCTATTCAAATGCAATCAGGAAATAACGTGAATATGTTGTTTTCCTCAGGGCACACCGGTCGCTGATGTTGGCGTCGAGGCGCTGGACGCGGGCTGTACGATGCTTCGAATGTTGCGATTGGATTCGTGTCGCGGTGTATCCCGATCCTTGCGACTTCGCCACGGCGAGCGGACACGCACTTTTCTCCAGCGCCGCATGACGACGTCGTTCGAGCGCATGGCGGTCGCGCGGATCGCGACACCGGAACAAATCGCAGCGGCAGCGGCCGTGCTCACGAGCGACTCGGAAAACGCGAACGACTCGGACAAGTCATACAAGGGCAGATGATTGAGCAAGTCCAAAAGATTTGGGGATTTACTCCATGGGCGATCCACGATGGTGCACTATGTGGGCAAGCCCGCGCTGTTCTAGTTGCTGCAGATATCATGCATGCATCGATCATGAACAAAAATGAGCATTAACGGTATTCTCCAGCTGTGGAAGACAACGAACCGTTGCGGCTGTAGCCATTGACTTTGTGTCGTAGACGATAAATTTGAGCAACGGCATCACGTGGGTTTGTGGCTTTTGGTGCCGTGGCGGCGTAGACGGTGCCACGCGGGACTTGGACGCCGCCGTCTGTCTCGCAGAGCTTTTCGACTGCTTGGCCGTAGCAGTGAGATCTACCAAGAGCTCCGCCTCTACAATGGCAGAACCCAGCCACTTCAGAGCATACATGCGCGTCGCACGATGACTGCTCGTACGTACCGATTTGAGGAATCGGTGGCGCGCGGTTGACAACAAGCGCGGTCAGGCTTCGTGTACTGGCTTCACTTGTCGGAGTGAGCGATGCAAAAGACGCCGAGTGCCGCTGAGTGATCAGGACGTGGTAGTTACCGCGTTCGTGGTATGCGAGGTGTGTGCGCAGTAGTCCCACCGCACGATCAAACTGTCGGATAGCAGACCGTGTTCAGTCACTCTCTTCTACCCTGTCCGCATTTGAACTGGCGTACAGCTTCGTCCACGCGGACATCACGATGGGCTCGGCGCTGCTCGAGCTGGAGCATGTGATACGCCGCGACAACCATGGCGATGAACAGCACTGTATGCAAGAGCAATCGCCCGCAGTGTCTATCAGCCTTGACGCTCAGCAACGTCACCATGTGAGCAGGTGCGTACCAAGGACATGGCGGTTGCTCGTCCACGATGCCGTCATTTCTTGCGGGAGTCAAATCGCAATTAAGCGGAGTGCCGTCACTCCGATCCCGCGGACTATGGAAAATCGAACGAATGGATCATCAAGTAAGACACACCTTCAACGACTCGATCTGTTTCTCTATGACCCACGCAACATTTACCCGTCTCGTCCCAATGGTTCTACTCTATATACGATCATGCAGCCATCCGTGCTTTATCGATATCTTCTTCATAACTTGACGCTCGTTGGACTCAGGCGTTCTTGACGTAGTGCTGGGCGGGAGGATCAATGGGCGTGCTCACAAAGCTGCAGGTCGTGTACGCGTGGCGCTCGAGCCGCAGCTTCGCGACCGTGTTCGCCAAGGTCGTGTTCGTCGTATCGGCAGCCGACGACGGATTCTTGGAGTAGTGGTTCTGCATGGCCCAGTCGGCCGAGTCAAATCGCTGCAGTCGATTTCGGCGGACTTGCTGCGGCGGCACGGCCGTCACACCCTCTGTGGACGCTGACGGAGACGCCGATGGCGACTCGGGCTCAGGCTCGAGCTCGCATTGCACCCAGTCGGAGAAATCATCGCTGCTGTCGAGCTGCATTGGTGCCGGCGTTGGCTCACCACACAACGGCAGTCGCATGCGGGCGTTGGGCTTCTGCGTCTTTTGCTGTTGCTGGGCCATCGCAAAGTCGGCCGAGTCAAAACGCTGGCGGTCGGCACGGCGCTGCATGATCGCGGCGGCAACCGAGCTTGGTGCGGCAGCAAGCGATGGCGGAGGCGTCAACGTCATGGTTTTGAAAGGCCGTCTGTGGGAGGAGCTTGGGAAAAAAAGAAAGTGGGAAGATGGAGAGTGAGTGAAGTCCTCTCCGCTCCGAAAAAGACTGGTCGTGCAACTGCGTCGTCAATGCGTTTGACTGCCTTTCAATGGAGCCAAGGTCGCCGGGCACAGAATCCGGAGGACGCAGACACAGTGTTCACTGAGGCTGAGATGGACGGGTGACACTGGGTTCCCGTCCCGCTCTTCCTCGTGTGCTTGTGAGCTCGACTTGACCGGGTCCATTCCACCGGACGAGGACGTTGGGGCTGAGCTGACTCGCATCACATCAACCCACCTGGCCCCAAAGAACCAGATGCGGGCCAAAAGTGGCCAAGGACGAAAGGTCGCGAGCGGCTGTGATTGGTGGTTATTCAAAATGCAGCGATTTGATTGGTTCAACCCAGTTCCGAAAGCCGTTTCATCCCTTTCCAGACGAAAAAATCAATGGAAAGAGATGGCGCGGAAACAATTTCGCCACCAGAAAAAAAATATCATAAAACACCCGCGAAAGATATCGGAGGTGGCTTCCTCCCTTGTCTCTCACGGGGCAATGATGCAAGGCCATCGCTCTTCCGAATCCGTTGGCCACACGGCGGACCTCAACGTTGGTCGCCTTTCGCATGCTTCCATTATCGACGGACATGGGTCTTCTATACCTTCTCGACAAACGCGCCGTCCTCGGTCGTGATGCGGACCTCGTTGCCCACTTCGACATAGAGCGGCACTTTGATGACAGCGCCGTTCTCGAGCGTCGCGTCCTTGACGCTGAGCGCCGAGTCGGCCACGCCCTTGGCTGTCGTCTTGACCACCTTGAGCGTCATGTACTCGGGCATGTTGGCCCAGAGCACGTCGCCGTCCACGATCTGCAGCGACAGCGTCATGCCCTCGATGAAAAACTCGAGCTGGCGGTCCGAAAAGAGCTCGCTGTCGACCTCCAACTATCAATATCAGGCCCACGCAGTCGGTGGTTAATGTCCCGGTCGAGCTATGCTCATATGGAAGTTACAGTGTGCTCTTCATACCTGCTCGAATGAGGTGGTGTGCATCAGCAGTATCTTGTCGCCCTCGCGGTACAGATATTGGAACGTTTGGTCGGGGCCGAGCGCGGCCTTGGCGACGCTCTCGGCCGCGCGGAAGCGACGGTTCGTCTTGCTGCCAGTCTTGATCTCCTTGAGGTCGCACTGCACATACGCGCCACCTTTACCAGGCTTGACATGCTGGCTCTTGGTCACGCGATAGATCTTGCCGTCAAGGTCAAGTGCCATGCCCGTGCGGATCTGGTTGCCTGGCGATCACCAATGCCAATGGATCAGATCGCATACTGCATCCATAGAAACGAGCGATGGGTAAGTACCATTGATATGAGCGAAGCGCGTGCCCGTGGGGGCGCGCGCCGCTCGCACAAACTGGGTCGCTGCGCGGCGCAGCATGGTGGTCTCTTTCGGGATGGATATCGCGCGGGGCTTTGTGGCTCGGCGAGAGTTGGGGTTCAGCAAGTATGTGATTGGCTAAAATTGTTATGCAATCATATCATTGGCTAAAATGGAGATGCACGATTCGAAAGAAAATCAAAGAGAAAGGCAGTGCACTTGGGAGCAGGGATGTTTCTCTGGCGGCGGCGCAGCGCCGCGGACGAGATCGCGGAGCTGATCCAGTCAGCCATCGATGCCGACCGCGCAGGCCGCTACGAGGCCGCGGTGGATTTGTACACGAAAGGCATCGAGAAACTGCTCGAGAGCCTCGAAAGTGAGGAGCTCTTTCGCTTTGATATCGGGCGCCTTCAATGTCTCACGTTGATCGTTCTCCAACAGCCATGACAGACGAACAGGCACGCCAGGCTGCAGGGCACAAGATAGATGAGTATATGACGCGCGCCGAGTTGCTGAAGGCCCACATTCTCGAACAGAAGCGGCGACAGGTATGAACATTGATCTGCTGAGGATGGGGAGCTGATAGCAACACGTACTCATCTTCATCTTTGTCGATAAACCTCTCGTGAACAGCCAGCGGTACCGGTAGCAGCTTCGATTCCACCCAAGAGTACGATTGCATCGGGCTTTGTCAAGAGCCATCCACAGCTGGCGCACACGATTCTGGACGAAGTGCTCGACCGGTCGCCGGGCGTCCGCTGGGACGACATTGCCGGCCTGGAAGTCGCCAAGCAGATCCTCAAGGTATGGTACAGTCCGCGTGGAACATCGAATCCTGGTGCACAGTCTTAAGACTGGTGGGAATATTCGTAGGAAGCTGTCATTCTGCCAGTGCTGCGGCCTGATCTGTTCACGGGGCTGCGCTCGCCGCCCAATGGTGTGCTGCTCTTTGGTCCTCCAGGAACAGGCAAGACCCTGCTGGCCAAGGCCGTTGCGAGCGAGTCGAATGCGACGTTCTTCAAGTACGTGCACGTGCGACCTACCAGTACAGAATGTGGTGGTAACGTGTTGGCACTGGGTTTGTATAGTATTTCAGCGTCCACGCTCACGTCCAAGTGGGTCGGCGAAGGAGAAAAGCTCGTGCGAGTACTGTTTGCGATGGCGCGTGAGCTGCAGCCGGCCGTGATTTTCATTGACGAAATGGACGCACTACTGGGAAGTCGCTCGGCGTCTGAGCATGATGCCAGTCGACGTATCAAGAACCAGGTGAGGGATTACTCGGGATATTGGGGCTGGGTCTTGTTCCTCAGCTGATGCATTTCGTTTCGCAGTTCTTCACAGAACTCGATGGTGCGTCATCGTCCGCCAACGAGCGAATTCTGGTCATGGGCGCGACAAACTTGCCCCGAGAACTGGATGAAGCGATTATTCGGCGACTGGAGAAACGCATTTTCGGTACGCTTCTGCATTTTCGCTGGGACTGAGACTCCCTTCTGACATGGGTATTACTTAGTTCCGCTTCCGGATGCTGCTGGACGAGAACAATTGATTCGCCATTTGCTGGATGGTCAAAAGCATTCGCTGACTGCGCGGGACTGGAGAAACATTGCTCAAGCGACAGAGCGATACTCGGGAAGCGACCTAAAAGCGCTGTGTAAAGATGCAGCGCTTGGTCCCATTCGAGCACTTGGTATGCGGGTCGCGGACGTGCGCAAGGAAGACATTCGCCCTATCAACGCGTCTGACTTTCAGATGGCACGTGAGCGCGTGCGCGCTAGTGTCTCGGCCGAGACGGTAAGGAGTCTTGCGGAGTGGAATGCACATTACGGTGTCTCCGCAGCCTCCTAATTAATGTATACATGGCAAATTGGAAGTCCATTTATCGTCTATTGCTTCCGCTCGTAGATCATGATGTACGACTCCGAGACGCCAATGAGTTGCGGCATGGTCTCTTGCACATGGAGATCTTGAATCTCGTACCACTGCTCGGTCGCCTGGCATCAGATATTTGAACAGTGAGTATGAAGAACGACGAGGCAACGTTATGCAGTACCTGCACGTACCCGGTTCTGAAGATGCGCGCGATAGGTGCCTTCCGTAAGTGGATTCGTCTTGAGCGCCGCTGTCTCTTTGCCCGTGGTCACGGGGCTGTCGTGGCACACATTGGCGACCAAGTTGTACTTCGTCGACGGGAAAGCGACTCGAAGGACCTTTTCCACGAGATCTGACTTCTCCACACAATCCTACGAGACAAAAATGAGAGTGTAGGTACATCATGGCTCATGATGATCATGTCAGACAAGAAACCACAAACCTGTGACGAGACGTTGTGCTTCGCTAGCAACTTTCGTAACTCGGAGACAGATCTGCATCGGCCGAGTAACAGTCAGATAAATGATCCAGTTGAACCACCAATGAGAGATATCGTTGTGAGGCTTCACGTACTTGGCTTTCAGCTCGTCTTCGGATGGCATCTTCGTGTCAAACGTGACATAGTCGCGGAGCTCGAGGTTCTTGATTGGAAAATTCACAATCGTCGGATTCTTCTCGACGAAAAAATTGTTGCGCGTGAACCGCTTGACGTGGAAAATCAGGTACGACGGCAGTGACGTGATACTGTAGGTCTTTTTCATGCGCTGCGAGCCTTGCAGAACGTGCTGAGGGCAGTCACGAGTCAGTCACCACGACAATTAACAAGCTGAACTGTGCGATGGTGCTGCATACCGTGACTTGGGAGCCATCGTACTTTTCGAGAACCGTAAACAACGGAACCTGGATAGAAGGAAGCTCAGTGTGTTGGGTATACATGAGGAGTCTCCACCGACATTGTACGAACCTGCGGAATGATATTTCCACCTTGCGAATCCTTGAAGAGCGGTGTCGACGGCAGATCCAACGCGAGCATCCTAGTCTCACGCATCCTTCTCAGCAACTGATATCCACCGTATTCCTGTGCGGTGAAGGTGAACAACGTACAGAAATGGAGTGACGGCCGTCTTGGTCACCGGCGCAGCAGTCGGTGGTGGTCGCTCTTCACTCTTCTGCTCTTCGTGCCCATGCTCCTCCTCCGGGGCCACCGGCTGCGATTCAATAGTCGTGCGAACTTCCACGAGACCTTGGAAACACCTATGGACAATCGAGCTGCCTTGCTTTGACGACCCGCCGAGTCCCTGCATCTCACCGCATTGTTAGATCATCGTTTTCACAGGGAGAAAACTACTTCAGCAGTCACGTACCCGGTGCAGCTCATTCAGCAGCCACGATAGAAACTCGACGGCTTCATTCTGCTGACCAACATGGAAGCGCTTCTTGCTGCTCACGCTGACCTCCTGCACAAACTCATGAGGACTGATCTGCAATCCATAGTCCCAGAACATTAGATAAAAAATACACTCGCGTGAAGACACGACATAACCCGAGGTACGCACCGTGTTCTTGAAGTTGTGTGGGCTCCACATCTTGCGGAGCAGCTCACCAAAGCGCACCACGAGCTGGGACTTGATCTTGAGCAGGGCTGTGTCACTGGCCGCCAAAAAGAAATCGCGCAGTGGCGCGACATGGGCAAGCGCCTGGACGACCACGTTGATGTAGTCGGTGTGCTTGAGATTGTTCAAGCCGATAAAGCCGGGCAGATACGCGACTCCGAACGCATCCTGCGCGAGCAGACGGTTGGCGTCCAGTGCAGCGATCGCGTCGCGCTGGAACCGCGGCCGCAGCGCGAGCTTAATGGGCTCCAGCGCCGTGTCCACGACCTCATAATTGTCGGGCAAGCAGTAGATACGGTCGTTCTGCAGGTTGATGAAAACGTGGTGGCCGTTCTGCACCGAGTGCGTGAAGGCGTGTGTGCTCTTGCCGCGGCCCTGGAAAAACTTGCCGCACACGAGGCACGCGTAGACGTGTTGGTCCGACAGGCTCACGGCGCAGACCTTTTCAAAGTCAAAGTCCAGCAGCTGGTGGTTAATGGTGTCCAGGTACGGACACTTGCGGCGCTTGGCGACGCCGCGGCCGTTCTCGCCCTCGTGGAGATCTTCATCGATCTCGTCGGACGCCGCACGCTTCGTCCCACCCATTTTGGGTTGGAATTGCGATGGAAACCTCACCACTTTATATAAAAAGCGCTTTTTACATGTACCCGGTTACGTCCCTTGCAACAGGATCACAACGAGGGATACGAAAGTGTATCCAAGTTACGTTCGTAGCCTGGGTTACACTTCTCCTCAACGTCATCCGCATGTGGAGACTCGACAGTGAAGCTGTTTGGCCAACTGCGAGATCTGTCACCCGCAGGAGAATTCATCTCACCGCATTGTCAACCATGGACGAATGGAATGGAGATTGAAAAGCTACTGCAATTTCAATGGGCGATCTCCGCAGGCTCTTCCTGGTATTATAATGCACTCCCTGCTCGCATGTCGACGTAGCCAGCGTCACGGCTGCTCACTCGCCGCCAACGTGAGGTGGCAGGTGACGTCACCTGCTCGTTTTCGTACTTAGCCGAAGTCCTCGTTTGCTGACCGCTGCTTCGTCAGTTGGGGGCTAGGGGGCTCCGCTTAAGTACGAATCCGGATCATCTTGTAGCTTGTCGTTCCTGCTGTGTGGCTGCCACAGAAATCGAAGCAGAAAAAGCCCGAGCAGCTCCGCAAACGTTCAACCCCCACGCTCACATCGCAAACTCTCGCTCTCCGCTCCGAAGTCCTCTGCTGTCTACGATGCTCTTCCGCCAGACCGCCCAGCGCCTCGCCGCGCCCGTCGCGCGCCTCTCGACTGCGCGCTCGTTCAGCGCCGCCAGCGGCAACGTCACGTTCGATGTGGCCACGCCCTTCAAGCTCCACAACCTCGAGAGCGGTCCGTCCGAGACGGTCGAGACGAACCGCGACGAGCTGCTCAGCTACTACCGCCTCATGTACACGATGCGCCGCATGGAGATCACGTGCGACAACGAGTACAAGGCCCGCAACATTCGCGGCTTTTGCCACTTGTACGATGGCCAGGAGGCCGTCGCGACCGGCGTCGAGGCCGCGCTCAGCCGCACCGACTCGTGGATCACGTCGTACCGCAACCACTGCACGATGCTCGCGCGTGGCGGCACGGTCCAGGAAGTGCTGAGTGAGCTCTTCGGCATGGCCTCGGGGGCCACCGGCGGCAAGGGCGGCTCGATGCACTTCTACCGCAAGAAGGAGAACTTTTACGGCGGCCAGGGCATTGTCGGCGCACAGGTGCCCGTCGGCGCCGGCCTCGCTTTCGCCAGCAAGTACAACCACAATGGCGAAGGCCTGATGCCGTGCGCCATCACCATGTACGGTGACGGTGCCGCCAACCAGGGCCAGATTTGGGAGGCCGCCAACATGGCCGCGCTCTGGAAGCTGCCGGCCATTTTCTGCATTGAGAACAACCACTACGGTATGGGCACGTCGACTGCCCGCTCGTCGTCCAACTTTGACTACTACACCATGGGCAACAAGATCCCCGGTGTCTGGTGCGACGGCATGGACGTGCTGGCCGTGCGCGAGTGCACCAAGTTCTTGAAGCAGTGGTGCGGCGAGGGCAACGGTCCCATCTACGTCGAGATGAGCACGTACCGTTACCACGGCCACTCGATGTCGGACCCGGGTGTGACGTACCGTAACCGTGAAGAGATCTCGCAGATGCGCGCGTCCCGCGACCCGATCGAGAGCGTCAAGAAGCGTCTGCTCGAGGCCAACCTCGCGACCGCCGAGGAGATCAAGGAGCTCGAGAAGGAAGTGCGTGCCGAAGTCGTCAAGGCCACGAAGGAGGCCAAGGCGAGCGGCCGTCCCGCCGAAGCGATGGCCTTCCAGGACGTTTACACGGACGGCAATGGCCACAACGAGTTCCCGCCATTCATCCGTCTGCCCGACTACACGAAGAGCCTGTACAACGGCAAGCCGCACGCTTAAACCGGAGGCGTCGTCTTGGCCTCTCTGCTGTGAAAATGATGGATGGTAAATGAGCTGCAAACCCACGCACGCGAGGTTAGCGTGTCTCGTGTGTTTCCCCTTGTAATAGACCATCCGATTTTCTGCACCAAGGAGATCGGACTGCGTAGTGCGGTCGGTATGTGGCAGGCAGGCAGGACTCAAAGGGCAATTCCATACGTTGACATTTGAAGGATTTCATGTTACTTTTGACGACGCGGCTGATAATACGGAGTATGGGGACGAGCGTGTCGATCCGACGTCGGGGTGGCCTTGCGATCCGTGCCTGCCCGCGCTCCTCCCTCTCTCTGGGTGGCACTGTACTCGGTGGTTCTTGGTTCTTCTTTTTCTTCTTTTTCTTCTCTCTCTCTCTCTGACATACGCACACGGTCTGGACGGGCGTCTCTTACTCCATCTCCTCGCCCCGTGGTCGACGCGTGCGCGGAGCACTCGTTCGCGTGTGCTTTGGGTACCGACGGGAGTCGTAGACGTCGGCGTCATGCTGGTACTGGTTACTGGACGGCGTGGGCACATCGGCGAGCCCACGCGAGAGGAGTTGGATCTGGTGGTCCACTTCCATCTCCACAGATGCTCCTTTGCCGTACAGCACGGCGCCGTTCTTTGTCTGGCACACGGCGCGGCGCACGCGCGACGGAGGGATAATGCCAATGTTGCAATCAACGAACTCGTTCTGACCCGCCGCACCGTAGCTACTGTACGTGATCTGCGGGTGCTGATGAGGGTCCTGGTTGTCCGGTGCCCCAGTGTCGTCGTGTTCCTCCATGCGCAACGCCGCGACGCGGTGATGCACCTTGCGGCGAACGTGCTGCGCGAGGTTGTGGGTGCTCTTGGCCTGGTCGATGAGATCCGGCGCACGCTCGGCAGCCTCCTTGAAACGGGAGCGCGACTCGCTGTTGACGCCAGGCACAGCATAGAGCTGCTCATAGCTGCTGTAGTCAACCACGAGCGTCTTCTTGCGGTTCTGTCCGCCTCCGCTGCGGTGGCGCTGGCGCCTCTTTTCGGTCGCCGTCTGCGGGCTGAAGGGCTCCACGGCAACGAACCGTTCACGAGCAGGCGGACTGGACAGCGATGTGGGGGACCCGGTCGAAGTTGACGATGTCGAGAGGTACTGCAGCTTCTCCATGGTCTCCTCGTCCGACTCGGACGAGTGGCTGCTGCTCGCATCGTCACCGGCACCCATGCGGCTTTGGTGCTGGCGGAACGCCTCGATCGAGATGGCCAAGTCGGCGGGGCTGCCGCGCCTCTTGGCCTGGAAAAGCGAGCCGCCCTTGATGATGCCGTCACTAAAGGACCGCGTGGGAAAGCTGGCTTTTGGGATCGACACAGCTTCGGTCGAGTCCGAGAACGTCTTGTACTCGATGAGGCGGCTTCGAACGGGGTCCAACACGTCGTCCAGCGAGCGTCGCTTGCCGTGCGTGAAGCTTTGTGTGCGGCAAATCGACGCGGCGTTGCTTTGTTGATTGTTGCTCCCACAGCGGATGCTGCTCACGTCCGAGTCCACGGTGATGGTCGACGCCGTACGTGACGCTGGTGACGCCACGTTTGATGCGGCACCACAGCCAACAAGAATGCCGCCGTCCTGGGGCGCCGGCGTCTTGGACGATCGCCGCACGGCGATCACACAGGCCGTGCACACGCGCAACTGACGCTCGCCGACATCAGGCACGATCGTCGTGCGCACAGTGGAGCAGTTGCTACAAATGACTTCGCCGCACTTGAGGCAGTTGTACTTGCGGCGCAGCACACAGAAATTCTTCTCGCACACGTGGCAGTGGTCCTGCTCGCGCATGGCGAGCACTTGCTGCGGTAGCACAATCTCTTCCTTGTTGGCGCGGTAGTTTTCGATGTACTTGGCGATGCCCGTGACGCACATCTCGACGTGCTGCTGGATGGCCGAGTTGGCGGCCCAGGCCGGGAGGTCCCCGTTCTTGTCAAAGTTGCACGAGTACGTGAGCCGCAGCTCGCCTTGCTTCTTGGTCGTGTGGTACATGAAGCCCATGAGTGGCACAAGGTCGCGGGTGTACTTGGTCGAGTCGATCGTTACGGGCCAGTGCGCGGTCGTGAGCGACGGCACGTCCACCGACTCCATGATCCGGAACGCGATCTTCTGGCCTTGGTCGTCTTCGATCATGTCGACGTACTCCAGAATCATGAAGTCGCGGTCCTTGCCAAAGCGGCTCGAGCTCTTGAACGCAGCCCACTTGAGCGCGAGGTACCGGTACGGGTTCTGCTCGGTCGGCTCGACGATAGTCTGGAGCACGGCACCGTCCAGAAAGTCGGACGAGAGCATTCCCATCATCTTCTTGTAGCTCTCCGTGGAGCTCGTGATCATGGACCGCGCGACGTCTTCAATGTCCGAGTTGAACTTGTACACGGCGTGGACGTTGCACGGCACATTGTCGTTGGCCGTGTCGGCGCGGAAGAGCGAGATGCCGTGCTTCTCGTGGACGAGCGACCAGGGGACGCCGCCGAGCAGGTCCGTGGCCATGAGCAGGTCCTCGGTCATGGCCTTGGCCACGGCCGTGAGCCGCTCCTTCTCCTTGAGGTCCATGGCCTCGACGACGTCGAGACTGCTGTCGGACGCACTGCTGGAGCTCATGCTGAGTGGTGGAAGGAGGAGTCGTTGGCTTCAGACGGAAGGATGGAGACTGTCGCCTGGGGATATGGACGGAAGCGTCGCGAGCGTGGGGGGATCGCTAAATAAAAAAAAAAAACTCCCCGGCAAGATAAATGCAGGAGAAGAAAATAGGCCGCTCGAGTATGGGCAGGTATCGGATGCAGCCACCACGCGTCGTGTGGGGTCGGCGAAAAAAAACAAAATAAAAAAAACGCTCGGACCCAGCCAACGGCAACGGCTCTGGAGAGACAGAACGCCCAGGTGAAAAAAGGCAAGAAACCCCTACTGACGAGTCCAGTCGGTGGTGGGCACCATGGTCGAGTCTTGCCTGGCGAAGAAACCACGACCAAACACCCTAAAATCGCACGCTTCGTCTGTCGGGTGATTTTCTGCACCTTGGCACGTGCTGCGCCTTGTAGGGTGCAGCTGACCAGACACGAATGGTGGGAGCGCGTACGCAGCCACGGCCCCGGCCCAACCGCCGCAAACGAGCGAAAGTTCCCGTGCGAAATGCTTTGCCAACCCATACCCAACCCAAGCCGAACCAATCGCCCTGCGACGGCACGGAGTCTGCGCACGTGCGTGCGTGCGGCGTCGATCCGTAATGCCCACTCCACACAGAAGCACAGGATTTCTATGCCAACTTTCTTCCATCGTTCTTGGTTGTTTTTTGTGCAACTTTTTTTTTTCTTCCGATTTTCTTTTTCTTTTTGCTCGGCAATTGGCTGTTGTTGGTTGAAGCTTTGGCTGGGCGCTGATGGTAATTTACTTTTCGACAGAAATGGCTTCACACTTTCGATCAGACAGCTCGCAACTGAAGACGAGCCGTTGATCTTGATGTACTCTTGGCGGAACGATCGCGGAAGCCGACTGTGGGACCGCTGTCAAGGTGGAGTGTCCGCCGGCCTGCCGCCTCCACGCGTCTTGGTCGTGCCTTGAGAGCTGCACCTATAGACTTCTGACCAACAGCGACGCGCGATTGCTGTGATCTGGACGTCGGTTTTGAGCCGAGCGCGAGCACTGAAGTGAGCAGATGCGCAATGGACAAGAGCAGTGTGCTGGACGCCTCCGCGAAAGGCAACTGAAACCACTCGCATCTGAACCCATGAGAGTGGCGTCGCAGCACGCCACCAAGTCTCTCAGTCGCCCATGCGAAGAACAAGGAGCGGAGGGAAAATGGAACACATGCGACAGACATTTGAGGGTGCGAATGCAACGTATCAATGGAAAAAAATCACAGTAAACACGGGTGTTTCAGACGTTTGCTTCAAGCGGGCTGTACATATCTGCTTCTTAGCTGGGTTGAAGCAGAATGGGGCTCCCATGTCCACTGAGGTTTGTTTGGTCTCACTTTGTGGCTACTGTCTAGAGATTCCTGGGATCGAAGGAACAATCACCTCAGAGAATGGGATTTGACTCTGTGTGGAGAGTGTACCACTTGTGTGAAGTTATGGAGGCGATCTTCGGTCGATGTCAGCGAATCTTACGTGTGTGAACTCGTGCCTCTGGTCAACCTTTTCACGAACCAAACAGTGTGGGCCACTTCCAGTGGCCGCGGAAAAGATCTTTGCTAAAGAAACTCCCAGCGATTCTTTGTGTAGATTCTTCCATGCTTCTTCGCTTTTATCAAGTCGTTTCGCACGACAGGTGGCAGGCGCGGAACGGTTGCGGCATCGAATTCTGGCAACTTAGAGGGTCAGGATTCCGTGTCCTCCAGGCGACCAGCCGTGGGCCATGACCATCAACACCAACGCGGCCCCAACATTCGAGGGCCGTGGCCATAGGTTGCGGGTGTATCGCCACGTGCGAGCAGCGTGGCGGCGGCATCTTGGCAAGTTTCGTGGAAGATGATCTTGCTGGAATCCCGATCGCCTTTCAGTTGCTTTAATCTTGAACTTCTGTTGACAAGTAAATCTCCACCAGGGATTGGTCGGAAGCAGAACAGTGGTTTCGGCCAGCATCCGTAATAAAATCTACAGATCCGAAATCACTTCTCCAGTCGGTTTCAACTCTGAAGAGTGCATGGTTATGTACCCAACTTCAACATGAAACGGTTTGTTCCGAATCAAAAAAAAAAAAAGTAAACGAGACAAGAATTCAATTTGAAGTACTAGTATTAGCCCTCGGCGTTGCGATTAGATTAGATCCGGGAGCTACTATATGGTTCTCAAACCACGGCATTCGCCAAGTCTCATTGCGGGAGACCGCTCCAGTATGTGCCCATGCCCTGCGCGAAGGCGATGAACGCGCGGAACATGTTAAGGCCCTCTGAGCGGATCGTCGATTCGGACGCGATGAAGCTCGTGCCGGCCATCTCAATGGTGAACGCCGGCTTGTTGAGCTCCTGGAAGACGGCGTCGTCAAAGCAGCCGTAGGCCACGTACAGTTCAGCGCTAAGGATGCTCGAGTACGCGCTGCCCGCGGCCTTGGCCATGGCGTCACCGAGCACCTTGAGCTTGGGGCCGTACGGCGCCGGCGGTGTGCCCTTCTGGTTGCCGTACGCACGAAGGATCTGGCCGCCGTACGAGTGCATGTCGATAGCGCCGTAAATGTTGAGCTTCTTGACGTAATCCCACGAGCCAGCAGTCTCGGGCTCGCTGAGCACGCCGGAACCACCGTAGTCTTCCTGTTGGGGGGAAGCGTCATCTTTGTCCCAGAACGCTACCGGTGGGTAGTTGCGGTTAATGTCCACACCGAACGTGCTCCCGAGGACCTGCCGGCGGTTTTTGCGCCAGAGGCGCTTCGTGCTCCACGTGTACTGGTAGCCGTCGAGGTTTAGGATCGGCACAAAGTGCCACTCGTACTCGTTGAAGATGGCCGTGACGACCGGGTCGTTGGCACGAAGACCGTCGAGCAGCGCAGCCATCGTGTAGAATGTCGAGCTGCCGGCGATCCACTCGCGCGCATGGATCAGCCCCTGTGTGTACAGAGGCTTGCGGCCCGTTCCGGTAGAGATCTTGTAGCCGGGGATGACACGGCCTTCGACCGTCTTGGCGATTTGCGGGATTTTGGAAAAGATCTTGGGGTTTTCAGTGACAAGCTGGTCAAGGAACGCAAAGACTTCGTTCGGCTGGCGGAAGCAGTCAAAGAACGCGTTATCGACATACTTCGTGGCAGCAATCTCTTCCAGGAAGCGTTTCCCCGAGCCCTTTGAGCACGCCGCACGGGCGACCGAGCGCGTCTGCAGCAGCTCCTCCGTGTTGACCGGATCACGCATGATCAGCGTCTGGTTCGCGAAGATCCGGGAGCGTCCGTTCGGGTTGCCCTGGAAGATCGCAACCTCCGCCTCGGTCGCGTAAATATCAGCCTTGACCTTGCCATCGCCGGCGCTTTTGATGTGCCACACATCAAGGTCTCCGTGAGCGCGCAAGTGGGCGTCAAAGACGGACTTAGGGGCCGTGACGTGGTAGAGTTGCTTGGGTTCTGCCGAGACCGAAATCGATGCGTTGGCGAGCGCGACCACCGCGAGTGCGAGTAGCTGAAGAACCTTCATGGCTGGAGCTTTTGTGGACGCCTTGAAGGGTGAAAAGGAAAGTGAGAACGCTAGATGAACGCTCAAGATTTGTGCTGCCGTTGCAACTCGCGTGCGCCACTAGCAGAGCCTTGGTCTGGGAGAAAGTAGATGGAAATGGTGCTCTATGGGGAGTTGCTGTACACCTCGGGCCTTGCCGTTCCACCCCGAGGTGTTCAGTAACTTCTCGTTGAGCACCATTTCCATCTCCATTCTCAGATTGACCTGCACACAGTCAGGTCAACAATGGAAGCTTCTAACTTCGCCGTGATATATTGATCTCGACAGTTTATTAAATGTTAGGTAAACATAATTAGTCGATGTCCTTTCATCATATTTCTACTTTATTAATCATTTATGACGATCAGGACAGAAGTCAACCGACGCTTGTTGACCCAGGGACAGGCACCTTGTGTTGTGACACACTGTCACCTGTCAGGTGACACCTGACAGGTCACACCTGACAGGTGACAGTGTGTCACAACACAAGGTGCCTGTCCCTGGGTCAACAAGCGTCGGTTGACTGACGGTCAACCTCCTCACCAAATCTGACAACTACTGTCAACGACACAGTCTTTTGAGATCTGACGGGGGGGCATCTGTCAGTTCTCAGAAGACTTTGCCAGTGTTATTGCAATTGCAAGGCGCGTCAAGTTTAGTTGGTCACCCACGCTTGAAGCGGTTCTGTATACGTATGCGTTGCCATCCAAGTTGGTTGGCATGGCTTGTCGCGTGCGAGTCTGTATGAGACGCCGTACTGTAATGTTGTTAAGAATCACCATTACTGCGGCGGTATATTTCGTGATGTTGTACGCACACGCACTGACCCACGTCCACCACGGAGTTCGTCACAGATGTGTCAGTGTGCAACACCACGGCAGGATGATCCATGGCTGGATGATCACTTGATGTGGGACCGCCATGATGAGTGTGGTATTACAGGTCAAGGTTGTCCATGGTTCAACCACCCACTGGGTGGATGGTGAGGTGACCCAGCCACTGGTTTGATCGGTCCTGTGTCGCAAGCAATGAATGATTCGTGCTTTCCAATGTTGATAGTATCAACTTGATACCGGTCCTCCACACTACATGGTCGCGGCGGGCGTGATCTTCTTGAAAAATGTCGGTGCGAGCTCGACCAACCACTCTTTTTCGATGACCAGCACGGAGCGGATATAGTACTTGCTTGTGAACACGAGCTCGTTGTAGACGACCCACTTGGGTGGTGGGTTGCGCATGAACAGACACGACGACGGGTGCACTTTCACGACCTCGGAGCGTCCGCACATGGTCTTGAACGCCGTCTTGGAGCCACCGCCGCCACCGCCGTCAGCAAGCGATCGCATGGCCGTGTTGAGGAAGAACCCCGCAACAATACTCTTGCGCAGCGGGTCAATGTCGGGCAAACTCGAGCTGATCGAGAGCCCGAGCTTTTCCAAATACCCGAGCAGCTGCGTTCGCACGCTCTCGACACGCGTCATGGCACGCGAATTGATGAAATGATCGCGGCACCACTTGTTGCGCTGCTTGGCACTGCACTGCGTGTACGTGTTGAAGATGTTGAGAAGCGTGATCTGGTCGCCCTCGTACGCGACAAACTTGGCGCGAGACTGCGCGGCCTGCTCTTTCTTGTCGCGCGGAGAATAGAAGATTGACTCTACTGAGAGCATGGAAACAACGCTGAGTGCCTCTTCCGCGCAGCAGAGCTCGCAGGCCTTGAGGAGCAGGACGGCGTACATTGGCTCGACGGGCAGACCCGCCATGTGGCGACCGCGCTCGGTGAGCTGGCCCGTCGCATCGAACGCACCGAGTGCGTAGAGCTTTTCCATGGCCTTAATTAGCGACGTGGTCTGGGGCTTTTCGATAAAATCAAAACCCAAAATGTCGTCAATGCCCATGCACTTGAGCTGCAGCACGACCACCTCGAGACTGACTCGCTGAATGTCGGGAATCGCTCGCTCTGCGAGCTGCTCGAACGTCCCTTCCGGGAACAGTCGATAGCACACGCCAGGTGCCTCTCGGCCAGCGCGACCCGTGCGTTGCCAAGCCTGTGCCTTGGAGACTGGCTCCGTGAGCAACATTTCCATGCCGCTCTTGGCGACAAACGACCGCTGTTTGACGAGCCCGGTATCGACAACGTAGCGGATTCCGTTGATCGTGATCGACGTCTCGGCAATGTTTGTCGCGAGAATGACCTTGCGCACGCCTGGCAGTGCTGGCTCAAACACTTTCATTTGCTGCTCGCGGGGCATCGCGGCAAAGATCGGACATACTTCGAGCTTGAGTACGTCTGCCGGCAGCGATCGCGCATAGTCTTCAAGCAGCGTCTCGAGCGTTTCGATATCTTCCTGGCCCGTGAGAAACACGAGAATGCTGCCGTTGGTCTCCTTTTCGTCAAGATGGATCTGCAGCACGGTCACGAGCGCCGCATCCAAGTAGTCGGGCTGGGTCTTGGCCGTGTAGAACACATCTACGTGGAATTGGCGGCCCGGAATCTGGATCACGGCCGGATTGCTATCGCTGAAAAACGTTTGGAAGAGCGTCACGTCCAGCGTTGCCGACATGACTACGACCTTGAGGTCTGAGCGCTTGCGCAGCGCGCGCTTGACAACGCCAAAGAGGATGTCGGTCTGCAGCGTGCGCTCGTGGGCTTCGTCCAACACAATGACCGAGTACCGGTCCAGCGACGGACTCAGCAGCGCCTCGCGCACGAGCATACCGTCGGTCATGAACCGCAGGCGCGTGTCCTTGGTCGACATGTCCTCGAACCGCACCGAGAACCCGACGGTCTGGCCGATCGCGTCCCTGCCGACTTCCTGGCACACACGCTGCGCGACGGTGATCGCTGCCACACGGCGCGGCTGCGTGATCGCGACGCAGGCCTTCTCGTCCTGTTCGAAAATGTACTGTGGGATCTGCGTGGTCTTGCCACTACCGGTCTCTCCCACGAGAATCACGACGCGATGGCTCTCCAGCGTCGACAAGATGCGGCTCCGGTGCGCAAAGATGGGGAGCTTCTGGCGCGTGCGCTCGATCTCTGTGAGCGCGCGCTTCGGCGCGGCCGCGACTGTCGCTGAAGGCTTGCCGTTGGTGTGCTGAATATTAGTGTGAGGTTTCTTGAATGGCCCATGGAGAGCGGGCCTCACTGAGCCAGTGAACGGTGTCTTCTTCATTCCATCGAACGCCTGTTTCTTGGCGCCATTGAAGGGCTTCTTGGAGCTGCTGAAATGCTTCTTGTGGCCACTGAAAGGTTTCTTTGACCCGTGGAATGCGCCTCCGTGCGGACGCTTCATGACGGCAAGGGTGAGCTTCTCGCGGTTGGTGTGGTGATGAGCTCCAGTGGTCAAGCCATGGGGGCCAGAAAAGTTAACCATTAAAAACCCATAAACCCATCACAATGATTGCTGGCCATGAGACAGTGTTTTTGGGTGTTAATACTTGATCCAGGACGCGAACGCTGGGGATGTATTCGAATCGGAATCACATGCGACCCTTGCGGCCAATGTTGCCACTGCCGACACGCTTCGGCATTGGGCTACACAAGCACACCAACACCACGAGCACGTATGTTAATCGCCTGGAGAATGATACCAACTCATGAATCACCAAGGAACAGCACCCTCGTCGCGCGCCGAGCATGTCTGACATGCCGAAGTCGTCCGCACGGAAGCCGCTGATGTTGCCGGCGCTGCCCCCGATCGCGCCCTTGCCACGTTCGTTCAGCGTGCGCAGGTTCTTTACACGGATGTGCTCTTCGCGCGTCTTCTCGCTCTCGGCCAGTCCATCCGCATGGCTGTAAAGAAGCATAACGAGCATACATGAGTGTGATCCAAATGATGGATAAGCAGGATCTCGAGGCGGTCGTACTTGAGAATCGAGTCAATCTTGGAGCAAATGTTAACGGACTCAGTTTTCCTGGGCGAGTTGAAACGTAGGCAAAACATGTTAGCATATTGCAGGCGTGAAACCCACAGGAGATGCATCGTACCAGCTCGTGAGCTTCTGAATCATGAGATCAATATCGACGTTCTGGGTGTCACGGCCGACCGCAAACTTCACCACGAGCGACTTCGACTTCTGGTCCAGCTTTCCCTGGACAAGACTCTGCGTGATTCGAGCATGGCATACATGTGAGTTCGTATATGGTGATTTGAGAAAACGAGGGGATCCCGTACCGAATAGATCGTGTCGATGAGCACGTCCTCCAGCTCTCGGATCGTCGCCACATCGAGTTCTTTCAAGAGCGTCTCGTAAGGAACGATCTGGACAAACGGTCACGGCTGTCAATACTAGCAGACCTGGCATCATATCATTAGGCAATCGCGTACTTTGGTCTGCTGGGCGAGCGACAGCGTCGTGAGCTTTCTCAGCTTGAGAATCTGCGGGGGCGTCAGCGCTGGAAGCGCATCTTTCTTGGCTTCAACCAGTCCAAAACACGCAAAGATCAGACCATCGATGAGCAATTCGCACTGAATGAGAATGCTCCCTACCCATGTAGTCCGCGTATTTGCCAAAGCAAAAGATCTCCAGCAGCTGCAGGTATTCCTCGTGCTCGGTGCCGCGGAGCCCCTGAACATTGGGCATATCCAACAGCTCGCGAAAGACATAGAGCTTCTTGTTGGAAAGCGCCTGCTGGATGAGCGCCACACACGCGCGGCCACGCGCGTTCTTCGCTAGCAGCGTGAACTGCTCGAGACTCGAGGCGCCGGCTTCTTCAAACGTCATGAGTTCCTCCCGCTCCTTCCTTCTTCTTCAATCGCCTTTTTGGCTCGTTCCCCAAATGCCGTCCAGGGTGGGTTGATATTGACTCGGTTCGTATCGGTTCTTACCTGCACACATATTTTCATCCAATGAAATGGCTCACTTCGATTTGGCGGCAAAATTGGTGCCATTTCCCAACAGACCAACAGTGCAAAATGGACGCCGAGTTGGAGGCCAATATCCAGCGGGCGATGCCCACGGCGCTCAAGATGGATCTGTACAGGGCCGAAAAGCAAAGCTACGAGATCGAGAAGTCCGCGCTCGAGAGCCTCCGCTCGCTCGCAAATAACGCCGGTCTGCTCAAGGACTATGCCGACCCGGACCACATGGCGATGCTCGAGTCCACGACCAAGGAGTTCATCTTGCTGGATGCGCAGCTCCACGCGTACAAGGCGCAGCTCGAGAAGATGAAGGCTGGTGTAGACAGCGGGAAAGTGGTGCGCTACACATCCAAAGATGCCACTCGAATGCTGTGGTGCGTCGAGGCGCTGACGGTTACGGGGGTTTGGTCTGTATAGGACATGAAGGACTTTGACAAGCTCGTCAAGGCCAGCACAGCCAAGCCTAAGGTGAACCCGACCAAACACGAGCGCTACAAGTTCTTCTGTCAACAGGCTGGCGTATGTGTTACTTTGGTCACGTTCTTTATGGATGGACTGAGAAAAATGACTGACACAAACATGACTCGTCGCTAGATCGAGTTGGAGCAGGATGCCGACGAGGATGTCGTGTTCCAAGAAAGCGAGAGCACGCGCAGCACGATCTGCCCCGTGACGCAGATGGAGATGACCAAGCCGCTGCGAAAGTACGTGCTCGAGTGACCTTGAAATGACGTGGGGGCCTTGTGAACTGACTTCTTGCGTGCTGTTGTGACGCTCTAGCCGAGCTTGTGGTCACACGTATTCCGAGCAAGGTATTCGTGCGCATCTCCAGCGCAAGAGGAACTGTCCTGTGGCAGGTAAGTCTGCTGCTATCATGCACTAATGCTGGAGAAAAAGTCTGAATCACTTATCATCGCAAATTTGGGTTGGCGGATTCTAGGCTGCCCGCATAAGCTCACGTTTGAGAGCCTCGAGCGTGACGTCGAGATGGAGCTGCTCATCGAGCAACGGTAGGTTACTCTGTGCTCTCCAGTGTTCTTGCTATCGTTTACGAGACTGATATGCTTTGTGTTTGTTTATAGTACGAATACTGCCAGTACCCAGCACGGAGCAACGGCTCCGGCGTTTGGCAATGACGACGATGACGAAGAGGAGTACCTCGTGGACTAGCTTACGTCCCCATCCAAAATGTATGTTCTGAGACGTACATCGCCGTCTTCGCTCTACTAGTATTAAGTTAAGTGACCACGCATGCAAAATGCACCACTTCACTGTCCCTCTATTCCATACCCGGTCAGTCCTGATAGATCCACTCGTTCTGGCGCTTCTGTTTCCGAGCTTTCTTCTCCGCAGCTACTTTTTTCCAGTCGACGTTTTTGCGTTTGAGGTCTTCTTTGATGCGTTTCGCATCTTGACGGTTCTTCTCAAGTTGCTGGATGTCAAAGAAGTGGGACATCTGACGACCTTCACGGTCGGCGGCGACGCCTCTGGTCTCAAAGTATTCCTCCCCACCGAGCTTCTCAAACCTTCCAGATAAGCGATTAAACTTGGCTGTCGCGGCGTAGTGGTGGTCCGACAGTGTGCGTGTTGGGACACTGGCTGTCTCCGGATCCGAAGTCTCTGGCGGAATCCAGTCCGCGAGCTACAGAACAAGAGCACGGATACAGAGTGAGAATCCTGCACCATCCGATGCATGCAAACAAGCGGAGCGCACCGCAGAGACGATAGGCGCGTCCGGTTTGTGCCACTGCGTCTCCCCTGTGACGATGTTGTGGTAGTAGTATCGCTGACTGTGTGGATCCACGTGCTGTTGCCACTCGGCTCGCGCTCGATCCTTGAGGCTCTGCTCGATATCCTCAGGTGCAACGACTGCTTCGGCTTCATCGGCGCCGTCTGTAGATGAAGCGCCGGCGCCAGGATCACCAATCTTGCTTAGAAGCGCATTCAGTCGTGACAAATTGCCTTCTGGGTCGAGCGCGCGTTGTGTGGCGCGCGCGAGTTTCTCGGCGCGGGAGCGATGCAGGTACTCAAGATATTCTGCCGACACACTCGTTGTGGGTTGGCTCGCCTCTGTGTAATGCTCTGGCGCCTCCCACGTCGTCGTGTTCGAGATTGTGTCGTGAAAATACGGCTTTCCCGTCGCCTTATCGACGTGCTTCACCCAGTTGCATGTTGGTGTCGGCACTTTCTTGTCGCTCTCCGTTGTCGTTTCAGGTTCGCCGGCTTCGCTCTCATCATCTGCCGGCGCATTTCGTCTCTGCGTGTCGGAATCGCCTTCGCCTGTGTTGCTGTCAATACCCTCGGCGCCATTCTTCTCGTCCTCGTCCTCGTCCTCGTCATCTAGAGCATTTCGGCACATCGCTCAGCGAGATTCAGTCTAGAGTAGCTCCCTTTGACACCCGCCGGGTCTCACCTGATGCGTCTTTAATGTCGCCCTCTGGCTCCTCCCATTGCGTAACATCGTTTGCTTCATCGTAGTAGTAGGGCTTGCCGTTGCTGTCGTCGATGTAGCGGCGCCACCGCGGTGGCTTGGCGGTCGCCGTGGCTGACTCGTCCGGGGAAGCTTCCACAAAGCCCTCTGGCTCCTCCCACGACGTCTCGCCCGTGCGGATGTTGTGGTAGTAGGGCGTCTGCGTCTCGTCGTCGACGTACTTCTCCCATTCCGAGGCGTCCGTCGTTGCCATTATTGAGCGCTTCGTGTTCCAGAACCTTTTCGAGCTGTGGTGGGTCAGAGCCTGCTGCAACATAACATTTGATAAACAACATAAAATCGATATAAGCAACTTTACCGCTACTTCAAGCATCTGTGACATGCTATGGGGAAATCCATGGTCATGCCACGCGCAGTTGATATGCCTGCAGCACGTGGGCGCGATAGCACGCCGCTGAGTGCAGCAAGTAAAACTCCCACGTGCGGCGGAACGACTCGGGCAGCGACTGGCGAGCGCGCTGCAGCGCAAGAGTCTCAGTGGCGCTTTGATCCAATGTCACATTCGAGGAGCCTTGCATTGCAGGCGGAGCACGCGGTCGGCGGCCGGGTCCGTCGCTGACTGTGCGGTTGCGCAGGTCGTTCGCGTTGCCCCAGCGTGCCTGGAAGTGTCGATACCACTCAACAAACGTGCGCTCGTAGTGCTCATTGTAACTGGCGATCTCGTGCACGGTAAAGCCGCTCAGATCGAGGAGGTCACGAACGCGATGGAGCGTCAAGGCCTGCACGGCGAACGCGCCGTTGATGTACTGGTTGTTCCACACGTGAGTCGTGGATCTCGACGCTGTGCAGGCAACAAAGTCGAACAACGTCTGGCCTCCTGCTGTCTGAATACGTTTGATGGTTCGGAAGAGACGAGGCAGTTGCAATGGACGGAGCGACTCCACAAGACCACTGCCTACGATCCGCTCGAAACGCGAGGCACTCATGGAACTGAGGACAGTGAGAAGCTGCAAATCACACGATTGAGTGAGTTTCAAAACAAGAACGCTCTCAGTGACGACGCCGTTGCAAACCTTGTCGGGTGAATCTGCGACAATGATTTCAACTCGGTCGGAGACTCCTTTCTCGTCCGCAAACCGCATCGCGTGGACACGTTCGGAGACTGACGTTAGGACACACACGACGCTCACGTGGGCTCGCTGCTCGGCCAGATATACGCCAACTCCTCCCATCGACCCCAGACACAAATCCAGAACGCGCTGGTCGTCCTGCATGCCACGAACCGAGTCAGCACTGGCAGCAAACCAGTTTCGACACGGACAAAATGAGTTACCTGCAGGTCCAGCTTCTCAAGAATATCCTCGAGTTTGTTTTGCATCGCGCCTTCCAACGATCTCGCGTCGTTAATCCAGATGCCGAACCCCTGGTGAAGGTACGGATCCATGTACTGGCGCCGAAACTGTGGGGACAAGTCGAATTGCTCAGCTGCAGAGCCCACGACAAGACCCCTGGACGCCGTGGGGTAGTTGAACATTCGAGCTGCCAAGGCAACAAGGCGGGCGGACCACGAACGATACATCTCCTGGCGGGCTTCCATAGGGATCGTCATGAGGGCCGTCACGATTTCGTCCAGCGTCCGGCCTGCCGCTGCTTCCCAGAGACCGCCGACGTACGTTTCTCCGATTGCAACCAGTCCGTCGCGCATCCAATCCAGCCAAATCGCATCATCTCGCACAATAAAGTCCTTGCAAAACAAGGAAATAATTGGTCAGATTGTCGCGACCACATACAGGTGTGGGCAACACGAACCGTCGAGATGTGGAGCCCTCCGCCAGCGAGTAGCCTCGACATGATCTCCTTGGCATTTCGGCGGAGCTTCCTCAGTGAATAAGATCGAATGAGGTGCAGGCCAATGAGCAGCGCACCACAGAAGGCTGTCACGGCGTAGACCCAGAACGAGCGCTGGAGTACACCAAGCCTTAGTCTTCTCGGAGGAACAAGTGAGATCAACGAGGTATGATATACCTGATGTGCTAAGACGCAAAAGAGCGGGACACACGGATCGAGAAGCAACTCGATGCGGTACGCAGCGTTCCAAAAATGCTGCGACCGCGGCGGGCTGAAGCGAAAAATGTGGTCCCCTTTTGGCACGACCCCACCGCCCACGACGAAATGCACCCACAACCGAGACGCCCTATGTTTCGGAGTACATCACGACATAAGCCCTCTTCCAACCATAGTGCGGTTTTGGCCACGTACATGAGTGCGGGGAGGCTCATCCAGACACGGACAAGTGGGAGAAAGCACGAGATCAGCAGCATCGGCAGCAAGAGATGCACAAGGAAGTCGCCCACGCGCGCGACGAACCCAACCACAGGAGAGGTCGCCCATAGACCAACCCAGCCATGCAAGGCAGCCGTAAAGGCACTTCGGTCATATACGCGCAGCGCGTACCATCCGACCATGACGGTTATGCCCATGGAAGTCGCAATGCCTCGCGCAGCTTCCGAAGCCGAGACCAGCGCGAGCACTGTGAACAGCAACCAGCACAGTGTGTACGTCATGCGCACGCCGATGAGTGGGGGCACGATGACCACGGCAAACAGTAGCGTCACAGCAAGCACCGCATCCAACCGACGCGCATCCATATCGTCACCGGAATCCCGCCACAGGTCCATCTCTTTTCTTCTTGGTGATACCCTCACTTGCAACTAGAATTGTAGCCAATTGGAAACGCGAAACCCTATGCTGCTCAGTATTTCAGCCAATCAATGACGCATAGGAGAAAGCCGTAGCAACAAATTGAGTATGCGCCCACTGTGAAGATGTATTCACAGACAATCGCAATGCTTTCTGATCGTCGTAGCGTCCCCCAGGTGATATTTCGGTGCATTTCGTCTCCCTGCCTCCTCACACATCTCTTACGCCGTCGTAGGTGCAAAGTCTTTTTCCCACAGGGCGAGAATTTCGGGCATGTTCGTTCGAGCAAGCGAGAGCCGGAAGCGGTCGTTGTAGCTTTGCTCGTACTTGTCGCCCGGCAGAATGAGAATCCCATACTTGTCGACCAAGTGCTGCGCGTAGACACCTGCGTCAGTGCGTTCGCCACCAATGAGCTTGGGGAAGGCGATGGGCCCGGCGATGGGTGCTTCGTACGCGAAGATGTCACGGTGGGCTTCCATAAACTTCTCCACATGACCTCGGTTGGCACGGATGATCGCCAGGCTTCGCTCGACAATGGTGCTTCTGTTGCGCAAGGCAATAAGCGCCAAGATCTCGCTCGGTGCAGAATTGCAGATGGTCGTGTAGTCCTTGAGCGTCGCAAACTTGGTCATAAAGGGCTCATGCTGGCTGGCAACCCAGCCGACACGCACACCGGGCATGGCATAGGTTTTGCTCATTCCGCACAGCGAAATCCCCTTCTCGTAAACCGTGCACGCAGGAGGCAACTGCAGTGCAACATCGCACTCCAAGCCGTGGTACATCTCATCGGCGAACAAAAACAGATCGTGCTTGCGAGCGAACGCAATGATGTGGCGCCAGTCATCTTGCGTTGGCAAGAAGCCCGTTGGGTTGTGTGGGAAGTTGACCACAAGAAGCTTGGAATTCGGTTGCACGAGTGCATCCAAGTCGGCCACGTCAAAGACGAGTGGCATCGCGGGGTTCCCCTGGGCCTCCTTGCAGTTCCAGAGCGAAACTTCGCATCCGATCGACTCGGCCACAGCAGTGAGACTCTGGTAGGCTGGGCCGACGGCAATGACATGGTCGGTCGGCGAGAGCAGAGTGTTCATGCTGAGGAAGATGCCCTCTTGTGGACAAACGATGTTCAGATTGGTCGGCTTGAGCGATGGGTAGTGTTGCTTGACGATCTCTTGGCGGAGCTGAGGCAGGCCGTCCGTTTCCGTGTACTTAAGCAAAAGGTTGTCCCAAAGCTGGCGGCATTCATCATCCCCCATCGCAATGAGCTCGGCCATGCTCAACGCCTGCATGTCAGATGAACACTAGCAGCACAATGTTCGAGAGTGAGCCCTGCCCAGGCGAGCGTCCGATATCCAAACATTACGTACCGCGCTGAATGGAGCGGTGAACTCGTACTTGGCGAAGAAGCGCTCGAGCTCAAACGGCGGGAGCTTGCTCACCGAGCCAGCAGAATTCGCGTTCGACGGCACCATTGTATTAGTCGTTGGTGCGAGCTGGAAGATCTCAGAATGACGCCGAGAGCGATTGAAGTTCCGATGGAGGCAAGTGTTCTTCAACATGCCATCTAATCCCATCACTCAAACCGGTTTTGTACCGGTACAACTGATAGTGTACCGGTACTATTTAGATTTGGACTGGAGAGTGATGGTCTTTCTTTGGATTCTCGCGCGCGAAAAAAAAAGAAAGAGAAAATGCAGAGGGACGGGCTCGAAGCGACGGATGGAAGGAAGGAAAGATATTGACGACGCTCCGCGAGGGCACGTCCGGACCGAAATCCATATTTCAACGGAAACGGAGCGCGATGTGGCGGCAGCGACACCGCTCGTGCGGCGCAATGCTGGTCGTGGCTGTGGCCATGGCGGTGGGGTTGTTTCCAGTGTCCCTGGTCGTCTCAGACCAAGCTACGTGCGATTACGAAGGCCCCACTGACTACGCGAGCTGCTACGCCATCCACGATGCAGTGAATAGGAACAGGACGTTGTATCCCAGCGCCGCCAACGCCAACGCAACGTCGGGCGGCAACGCGACGTGGAACGCCAGTGCAAACGAGACGTGGAACAGCAATGCAACTCTGACTACCAATTCAACTTGGAACGGTATCGGCAATGGCACTTCGATCGCGAATACGACTTGGAACAGCAATATGACCATGAACCCGTGCGGTTCTTGCCAAGCTCAAGTGGCGACTCCATCCCTCGCGTACGAGGCTTACGCGGGGCCCTTCGTCGACGCGTCCGGGTGCGAGCCGGCCGTGCCGTGGATTTGCCCGACACGCGACCGAGGGCGGTGCTGCGTTGCCAAGGGGACCATGTCCGTCATGAACTCCGCGCGCCGGCTGTGTGCAGCCCGTGTGAGCGACGAAGTGGGCATGGAGTCCGTCCAACTCACGCGAGAACAAGTAGGAAGTCTCTCCTCCGGCGCCATTGTGCCAATACCCGTGGTGTTGGACTACATGACGGTATTTGCCATTCGAGGGAAGTGGGCGAATGAAACGCTGAATCAAGTGAGGCTGCACATTAGTTCGTCGAAAGCGACCAACGCCACGTCGTACGCACTCGCGCTTGACCGCGTCTCAGGGATTGCAAGTTGGATCGACAGCGCGGGGACACGGCTGCTTCGTGCAGATATTCCGGAAGCCCACGAAACTGAGCGCTTTGAGATTTTGTTCTCTCTGCAGTGGCGTCGGATGAGAATGTACGATGGGATCATTGTTTCGAGTAGATATTGCCAAATTGCTGACTATTTGTATGACTGGTCAGATTCGTGAACGGGCGGAAGTCACTGGATGTCGAGACATCTCTTCAGCCGTCGATGATCTCGGCACTTTCGACAGCCGGCATTGGCTGCATAACCTCGGTTCGGTTTGACCCTCCAAGCGAGACGAAGTGCGTTCCCGCGGTGTACTCCAGCGTATATCTCGAGACCGTGGCAGCAGTGAACCAAGGAGAGTGCTGCGAGATCTGTTCGCGGATGGATCTTTGTACAGGTTGTTCCCACAACGGTGACTCCTGCACATTGATGCGTGATGCACAGCGAGTTGTGCAGCGTGGCGAGCCAATCCGCGTTCCCCCGACGCAGCGTTCATCCCATCAGCTGCATTTCCGAACGCAAACTGGCTGTCTATGTGCGCCAACTTTGTTGCCATCCTGGGGGGTTCATGCAACGTGCTTCGCGACCAGCGACGCGCCCGATTACCGCTGCTCTATCGACCGAAGTTCAACTTGTTCAGATTTCGACTCGCCCGACTCATCGCTCTGCAACGGTAGGTTCCATGCAGTGTCTCCAACCAAGCTCTTCTGACGTGGCCAAGTGTGTTGTAGTTTTATCGTTATCGTTTATCAGCGCACTTCCTGTCGCATCTGGAACCACGGATGTGATCACTGTCGAAGTATACGATGAAGATATGAGTCTGGTCAAGCAAGCAACTGTCACATCCGGGTTTCCCGCCGGTATCAAGTCAACCGTGAAACTCATTCTTCAAGACGCACCATCACGAATTGGATATATCACTGTACGCCGACCATTATCTCGAAGGACTCGTGACTTGTGCTTTGACACGGACTTTTTTGTCTACGTTCCAGATTGCTTCCAATGGTGATGATTCGTGGCAGCCATCGGAAATTCAAGCACAGATCAACAGGCGTGACCCGGAAATATTCCGCGTTCCATCTCACGCAAACGTATCATTCAACGCATCGGATGGTGGGGCACTAGAGAAGATTTACTTCGCTCCCATTCGAAACAGTCATCGTGGTAAGTACTAGCATCATGCATGCCGCCAATGCTTGTAGGTATGCTCATTTCGTGAGGTATTTGTTTATGACAGACGCAGAAAGTTGCGAGTTCAGCTCCGCTGGTCGCTGTGGGTTTCACAACGAGCTGGTGGACGGCCAGCAGCCCCTATTCGTCGTTGATCCGGTTCTTGGTGAGTCTTCTGTTACTGTGGAAGCATCATCTCCTCGCTACCAGAGAAGACTGGCAGCTCGTCACATTGTCAGCGGCCAGCAAGCACAAGGAGAAGTCGTTTCCCAGCTAGCGCTCGCTCTTCAAGACCTGGTCATGAACCACGAAAATGGCGAGTCGCAACTGTTGCCGCTATCAATGGATGTGGCCAAGATGGCTCCTTTACGTCTTCAACTCAATGAGACAATCCAAGTCGTCACGCGTGTATCTGAAGATCGAGTCCGAACGCTGTGGTCTATCGAAGCTCGTTGGAAATCTGAGGCACCGATAGACCGAGTCACCATGCCGCGATCGTCATCATTACAATCGATCGGGGGTGACGGATACACAACTGCGATATGGAGGTTGTTCAACGATCGCCCCGAGCTTACCGTCAAGTTTGCCGACGAGTACGTGGGAACAATCGGTATCGAGCTGCGCTTCCGTTCTGTGGGGGAGGACCCGGTCTCCCACGTATTCACTCAGGCATTGTTCGTTACCATTCATGACACGGATATCAAGTTCTCGCTGTCGAATGGACTGGTGGGATTCAATTCAAGTGCAGTGCTGAAGGCATACACAAGTGGAACGATCATTCACTCGGTTGTCGTCGAAGTGAGCGGCTGCGCAGCTGCAGATATCGTGGTTGCCTCGTTTACGGTTCAGGACGAGTTGGTGCCGATACTTGAGCTGGGCGATGAGGATTTAGTGAGTTTTTATCGGTGGAATGTCTTGAGCGGCCGCGAGCATCCGTCGAAGCTTCTTCTGACACCTCGAGGCTGCAAGCAAGTCCAGCTGCATGTTATCTCTGTGTCTGCATTGACCATGCTCGGAGATCCACTCACGGCGGCGGCGGTCAAATTAAGTGATCTCACCCATTTCCAGATATTCTGGATCCACCTCCCAGTGGACGACGACCCGCTTCCCGTCAGCCAAAACAAAGAGAGTGCATCGATTCGTGTTGGATCCGTCGCCAAGCGCCTTCTGTATGCAGTGGCTGATTTCGCCCCGCTGCGAGTTTCTTCGCTCAATGTGGCCATTCAAGGAGATAACCCGAAGGCTGCGACGATGATGTCTCACGAAATGTCGGTCAAGCCTGGTGACGGAGAATTTGAGGTGCCGATCGACGTGGGCAACACACAGTCGTGGAGCGATTTGTCCGCTGTTGATATTCTCCGTGTCAACCACGGGGAACTCCGTCGTGTAAGGCTTCGCTTACGCTTTGAGCACGAGCTATACCCAGATGAACTTTTCGAGATATCGTCGGTGTTGCTCGCATTGCGCCAAGATGAAATTGGCGCTCACAGAAGACTAGAGGACACAACCAACTCAGCGTTGGAACCCCAAACCACGGTGAAAACGACACTGTGGCCGGTCGTAATCTCCACTGTGGATGGACGCCTTCTCTCATTTCAGTTGCCAAGTTTATTCGGCCTTGCGCTCGACGACTATAAGAGCCAGTACTGCGAATCAACGGCAACGCTTTTCGATGTTTCTTCATCGTCAACCATCTCTTTGAGGTCGAATGGGACACCCGTGGTCGAAACGCCGCTGTTTCATGGTTGTAACGACACCATCATCCTCGAACGACATCAACTCGCCAACTTAACACAACCAACTGGAGACGCGATTTTTGTCGTGCGCACGCGGGTGCGGGCATCTCCAGGGGATGATGGCGTTGTTGTCGCCGACGTCGAGCTCCCGATCACGTGGCGCTCTTTACCACCAACTCAGTCAGTGAACGCTAGGCGCATCGAAATTGTGGGTAGTGCAGACATTCCTCTGGGCAACTCGGTGCTCTTCAAAGTTTCGGGGGAGTCGGTTCCGATCACTGCTCGTGTCGAGGTCATTTTGGACAGCTGCACACCATCGCTCTCTGCGGTCGCGACAGCGCTTTCAACGTCTGAAGCGCTGAGCACTCGGGTCAACAACTGCACTGTTCTGCTGCATGATGATAACGCGCCGCGCCCACTCGTGCTCCCCGTTCAAGTGCAGTTGGCACAAATGAGCTCCTCTTCCGGGGTTATAACGCTGACTCTCCAAACGGCCCTCCGAACTCTTGATAGGGAGTGGAGCTCGTCTAGTTTGGTGACTGCAGTGGTGGAATTGCTAGTTTGTGAGGTGGTACCACCACGGAAGCAGGCGTGGTACTTTCAGACAACCCAATCGAGCCCACAATTGATTCCAGTCGAGCAGCTGATGGCTCCACTCTTCTCAAGCGCTACGAAGGCTGGGAGGCTGATGAAGAACGTCTCCATTGTTTGGGCTCGCGACGCGCCCTTAGCTGGTGCTATTTCCACATCGGCCGTTCCACAATTGCTCCCGACCACTTTCAATCAAAGTGCCGACTTTGTGTCGTTTGTAGTCGACGAGAACGCGCTATTCGGCTATGCGAGCAACAAGTCTGAGTCAGTTGTCGTTGATATTTTGGTAGGCTGGGAGACAAGTGGCCCATCACCAAGGCGTAGTTGCACCGCACTTCGAGGTTTGCGTATCGTGACAATTTCGACGGCAAACAGTGCAGCAAGCGAGTTACGCCCATTCGTGTTCAGCACGAAGGCGTATAGTGGTCTTCCAGTGATCATTCATGTCCCGCTAGTCGGGTCAAGTCGATTCACTCCGACAGAACATGTTCGGCTCGACCTGTACAGCAATCGATCGGATCAAATGGTCTTGGTGGAGAGATATAACGGCTCGGATTTTCGTCCGGTCGCTCGATCGCCTGGCGATCTGTTTCCGATAATCAGCAACCGCAGCGATGTTGACGGTGCAAGGGCATCGTTCAGTGGACGCCATATGGACGTGCGAATCACCCCATCGACCGATTTTACTGGTGGCGTGCATTTCACTTTCGTGCTTTCCGTGCTTGACCTCCTCGTACCTCTGAGTGATGTCCCGTTCCTCGAGAATAACAGCTCGGCATCAGTTATCTACGAGCAAACCGTCGAGTGGATCAGTCTCGATTTCACCACGGTCCAGCCCCCCTCCCCGCGGGTTGCCGTGTACCGCAGCTTACCAATCCAGCTTTGGGGTGAAGGATCATTGTCTTTCAAGTATCGCACGGGCTCAGGTATGAATGCCAGTATTATCTTGGGTGGGACAATCGCATGGTACTAACGTCTGTACGGCACACAGCATTATCTCTCCTAAGAGTAGACTTTGTCTTCAATGACAGGACCACGACAACGGGATGGGAGTCGACAAACACCATTGTCGGTGACTGGAATCCTGTCAGCCTCGGCATCGCCAGCGATTATGGCGCATCGGTAGCAGTACTATTCAGCGGATTCCCGGTCGCGGGGGATGCTATCTCGCTGGACAATGTTGTCGTTGAAAATGCCCAATCTGCCCAGGATCAAGTCCGGTTGAGCCCCCTATTAGCCACTGGAGGCCAAGTACTACTCGGCACCGCAGTAACATCGCCGATGTTGAACGCATCATTTTTCCGTGTCTACAGTCGACCAGCCAACTTGAATGAGAGCCGACTCGTCTACTCAGGTACGTCCAAACATGTGTTGGGAATCACACGAGTTGCGAGATTGATTATCTGATTTTGTCCACTCCAATTGCAAAGGTTCGGGAATTGTGTACGAAGGCTGCGTCACGTTAAATGGGATGTATCAATCGGTTGGCACCGTTGCGAGCACTCCGAACACATGCTACGCTGCATGCTCTGCAGCAGAAGCCCAAGTTCGCATCACACAAGCTTCAGTCGTTCGAAGTGCGAGACCGTTTGCGATGCCTTCAACTGGACTCACAGTGGAGTTCTGGGTTCGGGACGAGAGTCCGATGGGTGGTGGGGAGCCGGAACGCCTGTTGTTTCTGTACGGTGACGCCAAACCGGCACTGTGGATGTCTCAGACGACCACTGGTCTGCGCGTCGGACGTTGCGACTCATTCCTCGATATCCCACATTTCCTAGCTACTGGGCAGTGGATGCATGTCGCAGTCGCCTTCAATGCTGATGGTTCGAGCAACCTCTTCCTAGATGGTCTGCCAGCCGCATCTGGAACACTAAGTATGGTGAACTGCAGCTTGACGACCTCGAATTTCCAGCTCGGCACAGGTGAGCTTTCTAAATTGGCGAATATTAACAGTAAACATTAATCTAATATTTCCTTAGATTCACTGCAAGTCTCCTCCAGGCGCGTTTTCAGCCATTTCGAAGGGGCGATGGACAATGTAAGTCCATCTGGACACACAGTGGATGTTGGGGTGGCTCACGATAATGCTCTCAGGTTCGAATCTGGAGGAAACCGCTTGTTGTCACCGAGATCCAGTCGCTGCGGTTTCAGAGCTCTGTCGTGGATGAGAGCCTTCTTGCTCAGCTTCGTTTTGATTCACTTTCAAGCGGACGCGTGTCAGGTGTGGACTCGAGCCCTTACAGACACGATTTTATTGTCGATGGTGTCGAGGCCACACGCTCGCTGCCGGTGCAGCTCTTCGGTGTCGACAGTCTGGGATCCTGTTATTGCCGCCAATTTCCAGACAACTTGTTGCGAGTGTCGACCTGCTTGTGCGACAAGCTTTGCGTGCGTGACGCCAAACTAGCTTGCGGGTCGACGACATCTACGCGCTTGGTTAGTGCTTACACCCAGGGTAGACTTCCTATCGGTGGCTTAGCGCCGGCCACCTCGTACGAGTTTGCGCTGGCGATGATGACTCCCGCTGGGGAAGAGTATGTTGTTCATCAGCGATTGATGGCAAGCACCACTAGCCCGACTGTTCCAGGTCCCGTCTCTGGCCTCACCGTGGTCGAGAACTGGGGGAAGTACGTTGAAGTCCAGTGGAGTGCGGCGTTTGACAATGGAGGCTCGGCTATTACCGGGTATCAAGTCTTCATGAACGGCTTTCTCGTTGCGGAAACGAACAATGCAACATTGTCGGCTGCATTTGAGCTGGAGGTTGCTTTGACATCAGCGAGGATCGCCGTTCGAGCAGGGAATGCAGTCGGTTCGGGTGCTCCTATGGAAATCATCTTCTCAGCATCCCCCACGAAAACTGAAGCACTGGACGCCCCAAGATCTATCGTCGCTGTTAATGTTAAAGGCGGAGCGATTCGTTTTCGGGTCGACCCTCCGATCGCAGACACAGATACAATTGTTGTGGAGCAGCGTATGGCGTCCGACAGTATTTTCACGGCGTCGCGAATGGAGGGGAATGGCTCACTCGCTTCTACAGTGACCGTGTTCAAGCTCCAACACGATTCAGCTTACGCCTTCCGAGCCTACATCCTTCGGGGACAGCAGCGGAGTGCGTACGGCGCTTCTATTATGGTCACAACGCCATCGTTTGACAAACCCGACAGGACACCGAAGCCAAAACTGGTGGCAGCTTCAGGTATGAACCACTCTAATTCTCGGGCTTATCCACGCATTGACGTATCGGTCTCCATGCTTATGTAGGCGGTTCGATCACGTTGGCGCTTACTGAACCACTGTACACAGGTAATGTCTTCTTTCTCTCTCTTTCTATCTGCAATTATCTCTCCATGTCGAGTGGTGAGCTGACGTGTTTGTGAGGTTCATGATAAAGGCGGACTCCCAGTTGTGATGTTCAATGTCTTCATACAGGGTGCAGACGGGCGGTTCGCCAAGCTCAAGACAATTCTGTCGACATCCGAAATCACAACAGGTCGTCTTATGTTTCAAGCCAACGGCTCGCGCTTGTCTCCCCTCACAAACTACACATTGCGAGCACTGGCGCTCTCTGCGGGCAGCGTCTGCGACGATCCGTCCGAAAGCGCGCTTGTAAGCGATGTGCTGATTGCTTCAACCACGGAGGCTGGAATTCCGTCATCTCCGCCTCGGGTGACTGTACTGACAGTGCAAAACTGCACGATTACACTTGCATTCGCACTGCCAGAAGACCTCAACGGATCATCTCCGATGACATTCCGTCTGAGCATCACTCCGCAAGGTGGATACACGACCGAGGCTATCGTCAGCGCCAACGACCACGAACCACTAGTCCTCCATGGACTTCTGGAGAAGAACAAGTATAGTGTTGCATGCACGCTGGTTGTCGATTTCGGCGAGACCATTTCAAGTGAGCCGATATCATTCACTACAGGGTCAGCACAGTCGCCCTCCCAGGTTACAAGCATTGACATCACCGGCTCAGGTGCAAGCTTCATCTCCATCCAGTGGAATCCACCAGTCGATTCGGGCGGCGGCATCATTCAAGGCTTCCGCGTGTACAAGCATATCCTGGGGGCAGCGTCATCGCCTGAAATGGCCTTTGACGGAGCGACGATGCCTCAGATTCGACAATTCAACATCACTGGACTGATTGCTTCCACAACCTACGGAATCAGGGTCGTCGCTATCAACCAGTACAACCTGAGTGGGTCTCTTGACCTTTACACTGTGACAGCGAGAACGACGGCCGCGACGGTACCATCACCTCCAACGATTCTCAACATCTCACACGTTATTGGCGGCTCCCTTGCGCTCACGTTCAACGAGAGCAGAGATTTCGGGGGATCACCAACGTCGGCGATCCGATATCATGCGTTTGCTGACTCGCTCGTGCAGTGTTTCTCGACCACGAATTCGTGTTCCCAGTGCTCGCATACACTGCAGGCGAATGAAAGTGGCACCTACTCGTTTTTGCCAGTCGATACGGCTCAAACGTGCGCACCCAGATCGTGTTCACCGCCCACAATAGCTTTGTGCTGCTTTAGCGGGTCCGCGGCATGCGGCATTCCTGTCCGGACTGAAGCACTCTGTTCCACAAATGCTAGCGCGGTGGCATCGTGTGAGTTCCGAGGGCTGAATGCAACCACATCACAGACTGTGACGATGGTCGCTGAGAACGGCGTCGGTAACAGCACGGCATCGTCACCACGGTATATCACCACGAGGTAAGGGTGATCGTTGTATTGCCTGACCGAAATGTTCCTAATATCTGTTGTTGTGGATAGCTCCGCTACAGCACCAGAGGCGCCAACGATTCAATTAGTAGCAAGTGCTGGAGGTTCCATCAGTCTCGCTTGGGCAATGCCAAAGGTTCGTTTCCCTTTCCTCCCTGGAATCTGAAAGTATCCAACCACGTCGACTCACTTGGGCTTCATTGGCAGGATACCGGTGGTGCCCCAATCACACGCTTGTCGCTCACTGCCAACGGCAACGTGCTCTTGGAATCTCGAGCGGCAATGGATTTCGTCCACTGCGGTCTGGTGGCGAACACAAACTTCATGTACTTGCTGGAAGTGGAGAACGGGGCCGGTTTGGTTGATCGCTCAAGAACTACATTCCGCACAGCGGGTCCAACTTCACCGTGGTCTCCAGCTGTGGTCGTAAGCGAGATTCGTCCATCGTCAGTGCTCATTCAAGTCGAGCCCGCGTGTGACGATGGCGGAAACAGTTCAACTGGCAGTTCGCAGTTTTACTACGAGCTGGCAACCCTCGATGGCATCGTGCTCAGACAGGCATACTTCATTTGCTGCTCAGTCCAGTTGGGATCTTTACTGCCAGCGACAACGTACGTCTCCCGAGTCCGAGCTGAAACTGCTGTCGGTGTGAGTGAGTGGGTTACCGTCAACTTGACAACTTCCAACGGCGTGGCATCGACACCCAACATGACATTAAAGTTTGCGACGACCAGTCAATTGACGCTCGTCATTTTGCCACCTTCGACGGCCGGAGGCGGGTCCTTGAGCATCGATGCTCTTGTCACCACCGCTGGTTCGGGAACGACCATATTGGAGCGGTCACATGCTTGCGACCGGCGAGGCGAGTCGACATACAACTGCGAAGCACTTACTGTTGGTGGGCTCGGCGCCGGAAAGGCTTATGCAATCTTACTACGTGCCGTCGGCGAAGCCGGCATGAGTCCGTGGATAAATTCGACTTTCAATACCGACTCGGAATCGACCATCGGCGCGGTGAGTGTTGGGATGCCGTTTGTCTGGATCAAAGAAGGCAAAACAGCATGGATCGAAGTTGATCGTCTTTATGGAACGACGAACGCGACGAATGTCAGTTTCGAGGTGACTTTATCAAGAGAACTCCCTGGTGGGCTCCACCTCGCGTGCGACACGAACAGTGACGGAAGTGCGTCGTGTTACTCATCTCAAGACCAGGACAGGTCGGCAGGAATCGTCACCATGAACACAAACGAGTACTCGAAGACCATCGATGTGTCCACACCCGACAACGACACGTTCGATCCGATTCCGTTGGTGATCACCGTAACGTTGACTTCGGCCACAGCAGCAGTGATTTCGCCAGTGAACCGAACGATCATCGAAGTTCACGACAATGGCGACGCGGGTGTGATTGGTTTCACCGAATCGGAACTGTCAGTGCGAGAAGACATTGAAGTGTTCAACATCTCGCTCACGCGCACCGTTCACCAGTCTGGCATCGTTTCGGCGATTATTTACTCCAGCATTAGCTCGGTCGTCCCACGCGGCTACTTTGAATCGGTCGTTACGTTTGAGGATGGAGTTTCAGACGCAGTCGTCCAGCTTCCTGTTGTGCCAAGTGACGAATTCGGAAATCGAACGCTCTTTCTGTCGCTATCGAATCCAACTGGTGGTGCGAACGCATCAGCGGACACACTCACGATCACAGTGACGGACAAGGGAGACGTGAGCGCACCAGGAAGCCCACAACTGTTTGTCGACTCGGTAGCTGGAGGATCTTTCCGTGTGTTCTGGAACAAGCCAGGTTTTGTCGGTGGTGGATCGGTCACGTATGTATATTACCAGCTCCAAGTCCGAGAATTGGCGACCTATCAGCTCGTTGGCGATTACGATCTCGGGGCAGAGCAGTCGATGGTCGTTCTCGGCCTGACGACTAATACAACTTATGGGATTCAAGTCGCCGCACGGAATCAGCGCGGCATCGGTCCGTTCAGCCCGGCTGTTTCGGTGACGACGAGTCTGTTGCCAGATTCGCCAAGCCCAGTTCGTTCACTACGAGCTATTGGCGCAACTGGTGGCACTATATCGATCACGTGGGATCCACCTGCTAATACCGGCGGCGCTCCGGTCACCTACTACAGAGTGAACGTCCAGGACCGCGAGCTATCAACCGAGGGATTGCTTGAACTCAACGCTTCCACAACGCTACTCGTGGTCGGTGACCTGACAGCATCAAGTACATACTCGTTCTCTGTGTGGGCTGAGAATCAGGCAGGGTTGTCGGGACCAGCTGCCAATATCGATTCAACAAACACGGCAATCGGTTCTCCGCCTGATCCTACCCCTACGCCAACGCTGATCAAAGCAACGGGAGGTGCACTTTATTTACGTATCCTCGCCCCGGTGAATCTCGGTGGCGCTGCGATCACTCAAGCTGCCGTCCACTATGGTCGTGAGACTGGAACTGGCGCCAATTTCCAGTCGTATGGCACGATTCCCATCACGAAACCTGTCGTGTCGGGTGGTGTGATCGGCAATGTGTCCATTTACGGTTTGCTGTCTTCGTCGAGGTACCGCATTGTGGTGCTTCTCCAGAACCGCTTTGTGAGTATTTAACCCTTCCGGTCAAATCCCTTGGTCGCATTGAGCTCAATCCGTGAGACTGACTCTCCTTATGTGGTGCTTAGGGTGGAAGCGAGTGGCGGGAATTCAGTTTTGCGACAACCGAGCCGTCGCTCGTCGGAGCCATTGACGCGCCCGTCGTCGGCAGTGAGGACGCCGGTGAAATCACGCTCCGATGGAACGATCCGCTCGACACCGGTGGGGCCAAAATTACTGGTTATCTGCTATTCGCGCGGCGGCAAGACTCAAACACGACGTGGGGGCCACGTGAAGTGGTCTATGACGGTCGAGCGTCGCTCGTGAAAATGGCTGTCGTCTCGAATCTGCTTGCCAACACCACGTACGCGTTTCAAGTGTCGGTTTTCAACTATCGTTCCCAGTGTACCGTGGACGGCGACACGAACTCAACCAGCCCTGAACTCGTCGTGCGTACAAGAGATGGGTCGGTGCCGTCGGCACCCAAGCAGCTCACGGTGACTCGCGTCACAGGAGGCTCTGTGGGCATTATGTGGGAGCGGCCAAAATCAACTGGTGGAGAGCTACTGCTGTCGTACACAGTCTTTGCGGCACTGGATGGTGACTCGAAGTTCTCCTTCGTCGGCGCTGTGGACGTACAGTCTCCTCGGTCCTTCCAACTCAACGGTCTCCGTGCTTTTACAATGTATAAGCTGATGGTCACGGCGGTGAATCGGCTTGGGCCAGGCTTCAATACGACCGAACTTACGGTGTGGACAACCCAACCCACGCAGCCAGAGCCGCCTCGAAATCTCCGACAAAGCCTGTCGTTGTCAGGCGGAGAAATTGTTCTGGAGTGGGATGCACCTCTGGACGAGGGCGGTTCAGTACTGATTGGGTACCAAATCTTCCGCAACAATTCGCTGCTACAAGAGTTGGCTGGCACGTCAGCGATGGCGACCGAGTTTCGTGATGTTGCCAACGTCTCGGCTTCGACTCTATACAACTACACAATTTTCTCCATGAGTGCGGCGCTTGGTGCGGGAGGAAGTGGGTCGACCATTCTCGTACGCAGCGGAAACGCCACGCGGGCACGGCCGCCGGAAATTCGTCTGCGGGAAGTTCGGGGTGGATACATTGATGCCGAGTGGGTGCTTTCTCTCGACGGCGGTGGATTGCCGTTTTTGGGTGCACTTGTGAGACTCGTGCGTGGGGACTCGGTCGTTGTTGAGTCGTACGAAGGCCCGAACCTACATCGCATTTTCACGGGGCTGTTTGGCAACTCGTACTACGAGCTTCGCGCCCAAGTTCGCTCTGGTGCAGGTCTGAGCGATGCGGCCATTGCAGGTTTCATGACAGCCCCACCAGAGCCGCCGACGCAGTCGCCGACCGTACGATTGGCAGAGGTGCTCGGGGGTCTCATCACGCTAGAAATCGTTGCCCCAGACGATACCGGCGGGAGTGCCCTTGTCGGGTTCTCCTTTTTTGTCGATGGACAATTAAAGGAAGGCGTGCAGTCTCGGCGAACGACTGACAATACCTTGTACGACATCGCTGGCTTCCGTGCTGAGTCCAGCTATCGCCTAGCCGTCGGCGCGGTAAACTTGGTTGGTATCGGACCGCTGAGTGAGGAATTGCTCGTTGTGACTAGTCATGTCACTTCACCAGGTGTGGTGCAAGTGATCCAGCTCGTCACAAAGGCATTTGACCAATTGGCAGTGGCATGGGGTGCCCCGTACGACACAGGCGGATCTGACCAGCTCACGTACACCGTCGAGCTGCGTCGTGCAGTCGGGAACATGCTGCTCGCCACGTCGAGTCTGTCGGCAACTTCTGTGACCTTTGATTCGTTAGCGGATTCCACAACGTACTCGATTCGTGTCCAAGCGCAAAACGAAGTGGCCGGTGGTGCGTGGAGTCAAGCCTTAAACGTGACAACCGATCCTATCTCGCCTGGTGTGATGGCATTTTCGGCGATTGACATGACAGTTGGAGAGGACGCTGATACAGCATCAATCGCTGTGACGCGATCGAATGGCGGGTCACTTCCTGCAAAGTGCAGGTACACCACCCAAGATGGAACTGCGTTGGCAGGGCAGCACTATGTGCTTACGACTGGGACCCTCTTATTACCAAGTGGAGCTTCGGCTGGCTCCATCGTCGTGCCAATCGTCAACAATAACGTGACTGATGATCCCGCCCGCTTCTTTTTCGTCCAGCTCACGGCTTTTGACTCTGCTTCCGGGACGATCGGTGCTCTCGACACGATTCGCGTGGCTATCCTTGATGATAGAGACGGAGGCACCATACAGTTTGCGAAGATCGCGTACTCTACAATGGAGTCAGCTGGTTCCATCGCGATTGGCATCACCCGAACAAGGGGCTTTAGTCGGACCGTTCAACTGCGACTAGAAGCATTTACGGTTCCGCTGCCAGATCCGGCAGCAGCTATGGCCGTGCAAGACGTAGACTTCATGTTTCCACCGAGTAACATCACACTGCTTGACATGCAAGCCTCCGCGACGCTGACCGTTCAAGTCATCAATGATGCAGTCTACCAGAGTCGCAAAGTGATCGGACTTCACCTGTCTATGGTCAGCGGCCGCGCGTCCATTGGCGTTGTCCAATCTACTGTTCTCGAAATCGTCGATGATGGTGACGCATCGCCGCCGAGTGTGCCGACAGCACTTGTCGCGAACGCTCTCAGTGGTGGTTTGGTTGCCCTTGGGTGGCAAACACCGGTCAACCGTGGCGCCGCAAACGTGTCGTTCGTGAGTTACATCGTTTCCGCGGTATCTCAGTCCACAGGCACACATGAGTGGCCCACTTTCGCTGAGAACTTCAACTTGACGTGGCTGCTTGCACGCACGGAGTATCGAATCTCAGTCGCCGCAAAGAACGCGTTCGGCCAAAGTTTGTTTACGCCTGCCGTGACGGTCACCACCGGTAACCCGACAGCCCCGTCACCGCCGACGAACGTCCTTGTGACGACTCGTACCGGTGGTGGTTTCAATCTCACATGGTCGCCACCGGTGGACTCGGGTGGTGCGAACGTGCGCCTGTACACTGTGTCCGTGATACGAGGCACGGGGGATCCAGTGGGAGTCTTTGACGTTGCCACAACATTTCAGGCCGTGTTTGGTTTATTGCCTTCGACCAACTACAATGCCACTGTGCATGCCGTGAATGACGAAGGAATTGTCGGTTCGGCCTCGGATTCGATTCGAGTGACCACACGCAGTGCAACGCTTCCGAGCAAGCCTCCTGGTATCACGACCAACCTTGTCACCGGAGGGGCCATCTATCTCACCATGGTGGCACCGATGGATTTGGGTGGTTTAGATTTGACTGCTTACGCCGTGGTGGTCGCGTCAGAAAAGCTCCCATCAGTCTTCAGCGAGGTGTACAGAGGACACAACGCATCATTTGTGCTGAACCGCCTTTCGTATCTCACAACCTACTTCATCCGATACCAAGTCTTCACGAGCATGGTGAGTTGTATTTTCCGCGTCGCTTGTCACCCTGATACACGATTTTGACACGGGCTATTCGTAGGGGTCGAGTGAGTTGACTGATGTGCAGACTGTGACCACCAAGTTCGTCTCGCTCCCGTCACAGCCGCAGAATCTTGCGCTTATCGTGCGAACCGGAGGCGCAGCGACCTTGCAATGGGAGCCGCCTGTGGACTTCGGTGGCACTAATGTAACCAACTACCAGATTGCATTCTTTGTCGGCTATGGTGTCCAGTTCCAGTACCAGCAACTCGTCGCCAACGTGAGCTTTGCTGCTACAACTATCTCGGCTCGCGTGTCCAAGCTGCTAGCGAATACGACCTACGGCTTCCTAGTGATCGCTCTGAATGAGATCACGGCGTGTGTCGATGCAGCTTCATTCCTCAGCTATCCTACCGTGTTTACCACGACGCTACCCACCACGCCACCCGAGACGCCGCTCAACCTGGCAGTTGTAACCAGCACAAGCGGTATGCAAGTCGTCACGTGGAGTCCTCCGATCGACAGCGGAGGCGAGCCGATCCTCTCTTATCTCCTCTACTCGTACAGTGATGAGCTTCTCTACAGAGGCACGGGGACAGAATTCAAGCGCGGCGCACTTCGTCCAAACCAGACGTACGGGTATTACTTGCTTGCATCTAATTCAGCTGGGACCAGTCAGAGAAGTGCTCTTGTATCTCGGAAAACTGCAGCGACTTCGTCTGTCCCAGGCGTGCCGACTGCCCTCGGTATCGTCGGTGTGTCAGGTGCGGCAGGTGGATCCATTCGGATCGCGTGGACTCCGCCCATGGATACAGGGGGAGACAACTCGTCGCTGCGCTATCAAGTTTATCGAAACGATGTCGCTCTTCTTCCAGTCGACCAGCTCATCACAAGCACAACTTTTCTCGATGAGGGTCTCTCTGCGAGCACGCAGTACAGTTACGTTGTGCGAGCCGCCAACGCAATCGGATTCAGCGCCGTCAGTGACCGATTGCTAGCATCGACCTCATCGGTGCCGACATCTCCAAACGCGCCGACAGATGTGACTGCAATTGCTGTGGGCGGTGGTCGGCTCAACGTGACATGGCGCACGCCAGTGGACACAGGTGGTGTGCCGCTGCTTCAGTTTCGCGTCAGCGTGTTTCTACTGTCGGCGATGCAGACTCCGATTCAGCAGACGTCGACAACAATACCGCAGTTTGCGTTTATCTCGGCGCAGGCAAACACCACCTACGTGGTCTCCGTCGTGGCTGTCAACGTCGTCGGTGCTGGTGCTATCGCAACTGTTCAAGTGAGAACAGGCCCACCGTCAAGGTCCTCTCCTCCACCGCCTCCGATCGCAGTCACTGTGAGTGCACAGGCCGTCACGCTCTCGTTGAGTCCACCAGCAGATACTGGTGGCGCAAGTGTCTCATCGTACAAAATCTATCGAAATGGCGTCCACGTGGCCAACGTGTCAGCCTCGGGGTCCATTCAAACAGAGATTCACGGGCTCGCGGCGATGACCCAGTACAACTTCTCGGTATCTGTCATGACGGTCGCTGGTGTCGCGGAAAGTGATCGAAGCTCACCACTGGTTCTTCAAACGACGCAACCGATTCCACCGTCGGTCGTGTACAATTTTGCTGTCATGCAGCGCCACCCATACTCACTCGTTCTGGGGTGGGAAGGTCCTGACCAGACGGGAGGCGACGCCATCGTGTTTGAGATCGAGTACGCGGATATCACCACAGTGGTGGTCGTTAAGGCGTCTGCATCTGCGTCACCTTTTGCATTAGAGTCACTCATGCCGTCCACCAACTATACGATTCGACTTCGAGCGACTAATTCGGCTGGCAGCAGTCCGTGGGCGGGGCCAATCAATGTACAAACGGATGTGAACCGACGCGGCGCCGTGACCTTCAAGCCCACCAACGTTACAGTGTTGGAGACTGCGACGTCTCTCCTCGTCACTCTCGTCCGCGAGAACGGCACGGCAAGCACAATTACATGTCTGTACAACGTATCGACTACGAAACCAGCTCTAGCGATCGCGTCCGCAACCATGGCTGTGGAAGACGTGGATTTCGCTTTGGACGTAGTCTCTGCGCGCAGCTTTACCTTCGGTGATGGCGAGACTGAGAAGGAGTTCGAGATCCGCTTCATCGACAACGCCTTGTACAACCCGCAGCTGCGTCTGGTCACGTTGACGCTGTTTGATGTAACGGACAGAACCGATGCTGTGGAGCCTCAGACAGCGACAGTGTATATCGAGGACGATGGAGATGCTGGCGTCATTTCGTTTGAGAAGGACGCCATCTCGGTGAATGAATCGGCTGGAGTGCTAGCAGTTCCACTCGTGCGCGTCAATGGAATGAGCTCGGCGACCGTTGTGCGCGTGAGCGTCGACGACAAGGCGCCGGGAACCGCGGTTCTCGGATCGGCCTTCTTTCTCGAAACAACGCATGTCACCTTTGGCGACGGTGTCGTCAGGGAAGTGCTGAAAGTTGTGATTCAAGATGACGTGCACTATGATTTCCCGTTCAAGTTCTTCAAGCTTAAGCTGAGAGTGGTCGGTGGTGGTGCGGGAATTGGAGAGGTGAGTGAGCTGACTGTCACCATTGAAGATAATGGGGACCATTCACCGCCAGGCCATGTCGCGGAGCTCTCAGTGGCGCGAGCAACGGGTGGGATGCTCGTGATTCAATGGTCACCGCCAGTCAACGTCGGTGGAAATGACGTCTGGATCACACACTACAGCGTCACGATGATTGCACCACCCCGCCCCGGAAGCGCGGACAAGCCAACATCGAAGACCTTCGTCCGATCGACAAATGACACGAGTTTTGCGATTGGGTCGCTAGAGCCTCTCACCAAGTATTCTTTCTCGGTCGCAGCTGCCAACGTGGAGGGATTGGGACCAGACTCGCCGAAATACGAAGCCACGACGACAAACGTTACTCGCCCGGGGGCGCCAACGAACGCGACGCTGGATAGCGCAACCGGTGGCATGCTTCGTTTATTGGTCGATGACCCGATGGACACCGGCGGGGCTCCTGTCACTGGATTCGTGGTCTCCATGTTTGATGACGAAAGCGGCAATTACAACGTCAGGCATGCCGTGTGAAGATGAACTGGGTGGGGTGTGCACTCACCGAGCTTTTTGGGTTGTAGGTGGTGGCCAACAGCTCACTTAAATCTTCCCGGCTCGTCAACGTCAGTGTCCCACTTCCGGACACAGAGTACTTGCTCAAAGTACAGGTAAGAGACCGGGGACTAAGGTCGGGGATACTCGATATTGATATTGCATTAATGGTTATGTTCAGGCACTCAACTTTCTTGGTGCCGGAGACGCATCCGAAGCGTTTACTTTTGCGAGCAGTCGGCTTTCCCCACCATTGCCTCCACGATTACGTTCAACGGCCTCAAGAACCACAGGTGGATCGATCGGCGTTCAGTGGGACCTCCCAGAAGACACTGGCGGCTATCATGAAGATCTTGGCTACATCCTGTTCTACCGAAAGGTCGGTGGAAATGAACGATTCCGGCGAGCCCAACAAATCGTGTCGAAGCACAACAACGGAACTATTTTCGCGCTGTTGGCAGACACCGAGTACGAAATCTTTGCTGTGACGACTACAACGAATTCCTCCATTCCGACAACCAATGGGACTCTACAACTTGATGACGCCGCGATCGTGGTCACCGTCGATATGACGGATGACCTCGCAGAGGACGGGTACTTTGAATTTGCGGTGAGGTTTCTTATAATGACGAAGCTCTTCACGTTGGGTACTGGACGTTGACGGATCGATGTCATTGTCGGACAGGGCTACTACTTCCAAGCGGATCCATCGCAGCCCGCGACTACGAGCAGTATCAGCTACCAACCAACAGTTGGTACGGGAAGCGAAGACGAGGCTGCGCTGATGCCAACATTGGAAGACCAAGCGAACGGAACTTTGACTGTGCGGGGGGCGCCAAGTAATGTGATTAAGCTCAAGACTGGACTGCCGACCAAACCTGGTGAAATGGAGCCGCCCAGACTCCTGTCGGCAAGCGGTGGGGCGCTCACCATCCAGCTCACATCGCCAAACGATACGGGTGGCATTGTGATTCGCGGCTTCGATCTGTATGTTGACGGAGAGCAGGTTGATGAAGACAACGACGATATGCTCTTCTACGAGAGCGTTGAACGCAGTGATTTACAAATCGACAAGAAGCTGCTCCTCGGCGGACTCTCTTCAAATAGAAGTTACGCGTTCCTCGCGGTTGCGGTCAATGATGTCTCGAGCTGCGGCACTGACGTGCCTCGAACAGTTGAACAGCTCCGCTACGCGTCCCAAGTATTCATGACTGGCGCACCGTCACTGGCCAAGCCTATTCGAGAGATTGTGCAGCTAGGAACGACGGGAGGTGGGCTGGAGATCATGTGGGAGGCACCGCGAGATCGAGGCGGTGGAGTCGACTTGCTGTATCAAGTCTACATGAGTGTCTCAGGGTCAACGCCCCAGTGGGAACTTGTGTACAACGACTCGGCGACGTCGTTTTGGAAGTCGCGGCTCCAAAACGCCACGTCCTATTTGTTCAAGGCGTCAAGTCTCAACTACGTTGGCTACTCGAACGAGTCGAGTGTGTTTGAGCTCACAACCGCGGACGTATCTGTGCCAGGACCTCCGGGGTCGATCAAATTGCTGAGCAGGACAGGCGGACTCATAAGATTTGAGTGGACCCCGCCAGAAGACAACGGCGGTATGGAGGTCACGTACTACGTCGTGGAAGCGAATGGTGTATCCACGCGTCTGGCAATGACCCAGGCCAGCGTGGGCGGTTTGCTGGCCAACACAGATTACGAAATCACGGTCTTCGCCGGCAATTTTTTGGGTACAGGAAACGTTGGTGTGACCGCGATTCTGTCTACTGGCGATGTGACCATCCCGTCAGCACCATCAGCCATTTCCGTTGTCTCTGTCTCCGGTGGCTCAGCGACATTATCGCTCGTTCTACCGTCAGACACGGGAGGAGCCGCCATTGACGAACTGGTCTACGTGGTCTACGCGAACGGCGTCTTGGTACCTGCGTCCTCTATCAAGATTCTGCGCAGACCATCTACGGCATCGGCGGTCGACTCGCCTGGTGATATCCAGTGGCACCGGCGACTCAGTACCCCGGAAACACGGTTGCGTCGCCTTGAGGACCCGCTGGGTGGTGGGAGTGGACTTTCAGATAAAGCTTTGACGGCAGTCGTTCAGGTCGGTGGCTTGCTCCCATTGATCGACTACGCATTTACCGTGAGTCTTAGCAACGATGCCGGCAGCAGCGTCGTGTCGGCTGAAAACTCCCAAAAGACGGCGGCCGCCAGTGTCCCCGGTACCCCGGACGCTCCGCGAGCAGTCACTCTCACCGGCGGATCTGCCACGCTGACTTGGGCAGACCCCGTGGACACGGGTGGCTTACCGCTTACATCTTACGTTTTGACAGTGAATTTTGGCAAGACCTTCGTGCAGAACTGCTCCGGTCTCGTGCTGTCGTGTCTCATCACTCAGCTCGACTTTCTGACCGAGTACACGGCAGTCGTGAGTGCCGTGAATCTTGTTGGCGCATCGCCTGCTAGTGAGCCGGTAGTGTTTACGACGATCACCGCCACCAAGCCGAGTGCCCCGCAAGGACTGACAGCCTCGACCGTCACACAGGAAAGCGTGTCGCTGGCGTGGCAATTACCTGCTGACGTGGGTGGTGGTGTGGTCAGCAGTTACACTGTTGACGTGTTCCGCTTGTCGGACGCGTCTCGGGCTGTGAAGTCGACGGTGGCGAGTGACCAGACGCAGACCGTGGTTGCCGGCCTCTCTCCGCTTGTGGATTACTTCGTCACCATTGTAAGTGTTCGTGTTGGGTGACTGGCTGGAACATGTAGCGTTCGAAGTAAACTTTGATACTTTGTTTTGTAGCTCGCAACCACGGCCGATTCGATGCAAGGCGATACTAGTCGGGCGGTGTTCTTCACGACGTCTCGAACTGCGGGTCAGCCTTCCGCTCCTCTCCTCGCATGCGGTACGATCGCATTAACTAATGCGTCTGAAACTCGCAACTCGCTTCTCATCTCTCTCCTCCTTCGTCTGCGTCCACAGCTTCAAATGCCGTCGTCTCCCTCCATTGGCCTCCTCAGCAAGGTGCGAAGAAGTACCGTCTCTTCCGCCGCCAACTTGGCAGTGCTATTGGCCTCTTGGTGGCGACCAGCGCCACGTACTTTGAGGACACCAATAATCTGGCAGTTGGTGCCACGTACTTTTACTCACTCCGAGTCGAAACTCTCGACGGAACCGTCTCGGATGCGAGCGAGGAAGCAAGCGTCGTGGTGGTTGATTACGGCGCAAACCAGTTCAAGTGTGGCGGCTCGAGAGGGTTCATTCGCTACAAGAACTATGCCAACTCGATTGTCCAAACATGGACGCTCGCGCCGCCGAGGCCCGCGCGGATCCTGCTCACCATCACGTCTTTCCAGCTCGAATGCGACCACGACCGAGTTGTGTTCAGCTGCACCAACACGGTCGGTGTAACCAGAGAGTTGTGGCGTGGAGGCTGCAAACGCCAAGGCACTTTCACGCTGAGCACGGCCGCGGATACGGCTCAATTGACCGTGGAATTTTCGTCGGACGCGAGCGTGAGCTTTAGCGGACTCGATATTACATACGAAATTGACGAACGCGCCATCGCCACGGACGTTCAAACGATCATCCCGTGTCCCGGTCCACCAGCGTGCGGCGCGAACGGTGCGTGTCGTCAAGGATCCTGCGCATGCTTTAGTGGCTTCATTGGCGAAGACTGCAGCAACCTTGTCATCTGCCCACGCGATTTGAATGACTGTACCGTGAACGGTGGGCACGTGACGTGTGACCCAGTTTGTCTCCAGAACGCGAAGGATGTGGTCGCCGTAAGTCCGTTTGGCGACGATGTGCAGGGGACAGGCGCTATGATGGACACGACGTACTCGAGCGGCAAGGCGCCTAAAGCGCTCAACACGCTGCGTCGTGCACTAGCACTGGTCAAGACCGGTCAGACCATTGTGCTGTATCCTGGTACCTACGTCGGGCCCGACAACTGTGGTCTTCAAGTGGCTGTTCCCAATGTCTCGATCCGTGGGCTACTGGGTCTCTCGGTCACGAAGCTGGACTGCCAAGACACCTACAACGGACTCATGATTCTAAAGAACCCGATGGTCACGCTCTCCGCCTTTACAATCTCGCGTGCGGTGGCTGCTCAGGGTGGAGCGCTTCGTGTCGTCGGCAGTACAGTATCACTGACTGACATGGAACTGTCATTCAGTGTGGCAACGGCGGAGGGCGGTGCACTGTACGCCGAAACCGCGGTCGTTTTGGCCTCACGGCTCTGGATCAGTGACAACGCCGCCATCAGAGGTGGGGCCATTTACTTGAAGAACACCCAGCTCACGCTGGACGGGTCTACTGTGGGCACCAATACGGCGACTGATGGCGCTGCGCTGTACGCGGCCAGTGGGACGGTCATCACAGCGACTTCTCGAAGTCTTGTCGCATGGAACACCGCGTCTGCACGGGGCGGTGGTTTTTTTTTGACCGGAAATGTCCGCGTCGAGAACGTGATGATCAGATCCAACGCTGCGGCCCAGGGTGGCGGCATCGCCGTCGAAGCAGGGGCGCTAACCATCGCGTCCGTCATTGTCAACTCGAACGAAGCCTCGATCGATGGTGGCGGCCTTGCTCTCCTAAAAGATGCCAAAATGGACGCGTTGAGTCTCACGCTCACGTTCAATTCGGCAACACGCAACGGCGGCGGTATCCTCTTGCTGACTGATGGGACTGTCAATTTCGATGCGAGTTGTTTTGTCCGAGTGTGCTCGGCCGGTGCGTTAACGATGCGCCTGATGGTCGTTGTATTCTCTGCCTTCTAACGGTTTCATTTCATGTGATGGTTGGTGCAGAAATCGGTGCTGGTCTGTACGCCGAGTACTCGACAGCAACGGTGAATGGACTGACCGTTCGGTGGTCGTCAGCAGCGAGCCTTGGAGGATGCGTTGGTGCGAAGCGATCCACAGTGACCTTCACTAGGGCGTTGCTGGATGGCTGTGAAGCGGCCCAAGGAGGAGGCCTCGCAGCCATCGACAAAAGCATGATCGTGCTCTCAGACTCGGTGGTCCAAGGCCACGTTAGCACTGGGTTCGGTGGTGGCGTCTACTTGGATGCGAGTTCGCTCACTGGTCCGGGCTCGCGGATTGAAGATTGCGCTTCGGACACTGGCGGTGGTGGCGCCTACCTCACAGGCTCACAGAGCTCCATGGAAGCGGTCGAGATTGTGCGATGCCGTGCTCCCGCCGGGGCCGGAATCTTCACGTACAAGGCGACAGCCGCCACGCTCAAGTCGCTGCACGTCGCCGAGAACGAAGCGTCGGGCCCAGTCGATGGGAGTCGAAGTAGCGGTGGCGGTGTCTACGCTTTCGCCAGCTCAATCATAGTATCATCGACCACACTGGAAAGAAATACGGCCCACACTGGCAGCGGGATGTGGCTGGATGGGACAACTGTGGACAGCACCGGGTTTACCTTGCGGGACAATTCGGCGGCTCAAGGTGGCGGCGTTGCGACGAAGGGCAAGAGCCAACTCGCGGGGGCTACGATCGAGAGTTGCAATGCCAAAGAGTCTGGTGGTGGTGTGGCGGCTTTGGGCGGGGCGCTGCTGCTCCAGCGCACGCGTATTCGCTCCTGCTCCGTTCCTCAGGGTCGCGGCGGCGGCCTCTACGTGGTCGACGCGTCCGTCCAACACGACGACGTGACGATCGATGCGTGCGACGCCCAAACGGGCGGAGGCGCTTTTGTCTCGGGCGGCAGTCTCGCGGCTGCCAGTGGCGCAAGCTCTGCCCGCGCAGTGGTGTCGAGTAACAAGGCATCCGCTGACGGTGGTGGTCTTGTGCTCGATGGGTCAAACGCCGTGGTCAGCGACGTGGCGATCTCGAGCGCCGCGGCTCAACGAGGCGCTGGAATCGCAGCAATCGGCACTGTCTCGTGCCAGCTTCAAAACATCGTCGTCTCTAACTCAGTCGCGAGCCAGATTGGCGGCGGCGCTTTCTTTGGGCAGAACACATCCTGCCGGATCGAGTCGTCGACTTTCTCGTCCAACACTGCGCGACAAAAGGGGGGCGGCATCGTGGTGGACGATAGTCGCGTCCTGCACTCACGACTCGTCATCGACCAAAACGGAGCCGACGTCACGGCCGGTGGCGTCTTGGTGCGAGCGACGAATGCGGACGCCGCCATGACTTTTACCGCACTGGATCCTAGTGACGTCGGCAGCCGTTCAACGATCTCGAGGAGTTCCGTTCCGACGTCCAAGGACGGCGCCAACTTGGTTGTGCAATGTGAATCGGCGAGCTGCGTTGTGACGGGACTTGCTGTGACCAACGCGGTGTTGACGGACGGCGACGGTGCCGGCGTATTCGTCTCGGGCCGCGGCTCGGCCTCGCTCTCGTCATTGCTGGTAAAAGATAACACGGCAACTCGGGGCGGCGGCATGTTTATCACTGGCGACGGGAACCACAGTGTCACGGACGTGGGCTATGACGGCAATGCCGCCACGAGCGGAGGCGCGCTCTTTGTGGACCGTGTCAGCAGCACGGGAGGTAGTCCACCGGCGTTCTTGCCGGTGCTGATGCTGACCGACTGTGCGTTCTATCACAACAAGGCGCTAGACGACGGCGGCGCAGTCTCCTTGGCTATGGGCAATCTGACAGCGACGTCCGTGCTGCTGGTTGAGAATCAAGCAAAGAACCTGCGAGACGGAGGCTCCGGCGGCGGCATCTCGGTCCACGATGAGGCTATTGGCGTGATCTCTCACAGCGTCTTTTTGCAGAACACGGCACCCTTTGGAGGGGCGACGGCGGTGTCAGAAAAGTCGGCCCTCACGGTACAGGACTCAAATGTGACCAACGACCCGACAGCGGTGACGCCAGAGTGGACAACACGTTTCAGCCGACTCCTCGGTACTACATACGCAGCTGCAACCAACAAGCTTGCCGTGTCTCACAGTACGCGTGGCGGCCACTTTTACATTGGTGACAGCGCGAGTGGTAGCGGCGGCAGTGCTGGCAGCAGCGAGACGACGCTCGTCTTAAGCGCGACGCAAGTGAGCTACGGCCGCGCGGAAAGTGGTGGCGGCATTTTCGTGGACACGCAGTCGCAATTGTACATCACGGATGTACTCTTACAGTACAATTTTGCCACAGAAGCGGGAGGCAGTTTGATGGTGAACGATCTTGCGCACGCGCATCTTGAGCGCAGCGTCGTGGGCCACAGCGGTACGTTCGGGTTTTACTTTGACGGTGGCACTGGTGGTGCGCTAACAGCTCTGTGAACTTAGAATCCCGGAACCTTGGTGGCGGTATGTACATACAAAACAGCGGCACTTTGGACTTTGTGAATTCAACGCTCACGGACAATATCGCCGACGACTCGGGCGGCGGACTGTACATGGACACGGGCGACCAAGTGCGCGCGGTCCTCAACGAATCAATCGTGCAAAAGAACCAGGCGAAGGGCCAAGGCAGCGGCATCTTTGTCAGTCGGGACGCTGTGCTGGAATCCACCAATTCTCTTTTCCGTGGCAACGGCGGCGTGACGCTGACGGGCAAGAACGAAGGCGGCGGCGCCATCACGGGCGTCGATGCAAGTATCAATATTACAAGCTGTGTGTTTACCGACAACACGGCGGGCATGGGCGGCGCGATCCTCGCCGACCGCGCCACACGATTGTACATCGGCGGCAAGACTTTGTTCACAACCAACTCGGCCGATCTCATGGGCGGTGCTATTGCTGCTCGCCTCAAGGCATCCGACGATTCGGTCGTAGTGGTGGGCGGTGCAAACTTTTCGCAGAACACCGCCGACGTGGGTGGCGCTGTCTCAGTCGCGGATGGCAGTGTAGTTCACCTAACGAATTCGACATTTCGCTCCAACGCCGCCCAGCAAGGCGGCGGTGCCGTGTTCGTTACTGAGAGCGGACAAGCGCGTGTCAACGGGTGCGGGTTTCAAGCCAACACGGCAGCGCTGGGTGGCGCGGTCCACGTCGCCGCGACGTTCGCCTCGCGAATCGAAAAGTCCACATTCACGGACAATGTGGCGTCTGCGCGAGGCGGTGCTCTTTACTATGCGTCGATTGGGGGCGTCACTACTCGTGAAATCGACTGCCGAAAGAACCAGGCCAAGAGTGGCGGCTGCCTCTTTTGGGTGACGTACAACACGACGCTGACGCCGACCTTTGTGCCCTGCACAGACTGCATCACGGCCAACAATACGAAGTACGAAGTAGCGACCAACACGCGCGATGTGATCGTCATGTGGTGGCCTACGAACGTCACGAGCGGTGTCGCGACCATGGAGCCGCGCGACGAAGAGTCGTTCACTCCGATCAACACGACGGAGAAGAGTCTCAGTGACACGAAACTGATTTGGCCACGGCTCCAGGCCGTGGATCTGTACAACCAGATCGAAGTCTTGGACACGGTGACCGAGTGCGCGGTTACAAGTGCCATCCGGGGCGAGTTGCTCTTTCAGCCGTGGGGGAGACGCGCTGCGATCGCCGGCATTGTCTCGTTTGTGGCGGCAACCTTTGAAGGCGGCCAACCACGCGAGACGCTGCCGTACGCTCTCAATATGACGTGCGTGCTGCCAGAGAAAAAGACGCTGCGGTTCACGCAAAACGTTACGCTACTGCCCTGTCCGGCTGGGTACTCGACAGCCAACAGCGGGTTCGTCACGATTGTCTAGCGTTTGATGCTGTGGGTAATTATTCTCTCTTAATGCTTTGCTTTGTAGAAACTGCGCGCGCTGTGCCAAGACCAAGTACAGTCTCGACGGACTCAAGTGCTTTGACTGCCCCAATGGCGCCGACTGCAGCATGAACGTGCGCCGCGCGACCGAAACCAAGGCTTCAGAGTTCGGCACGTCGTCACCGCGGACGATCCAGGGGTACTACCTCTTTGCGGCACCGGCGTCTCAGCAGATTCGCTCGTGCGATCCCGCGCAATGGCGAGACGCCGACGTCTGCAAAGCCGTTGCTGAGAAGCAGCCCAAGGGCACAAACGTCACGGAGATTATTCAGCAGTGTTCAATGCTCGGGCCCCGCTTTGTCGACAGTTGGCCAGCGGACCGCGTCTTTGCCTGTCTGTCGAACCAGTCGTTTTACACGTGCGACGTCGAGGACGCGTGCGAGGCCGACGTCACCTTGGAGGTCGCGACGGCGCGAAGCGCCGTGAGTGAGTCCTGCGGCCACGGATACGACCAGGCGATCTGCTCCGTGTGTGCGACGAATTTCAAAAAGGCCAAGGACGGCTCGTGCTTGCGTACGTGAAAAGATTTTATGCAATATGCGGGCGGACTCCTAACCGTTTCTCTGGATGCTGTAGCCTGCAACAAGGTGAACGACGAGATGCGGCACTCGATCCAGTGGCAGAACTTTGTCATCCCAGTGCTGATCATCTTGGGGCTCGCTTCGGCGATTTACGCCGTGAAGTACTATTTGCGGGACCTCACGGAGATTGCGTTGCTCGAAAAGGCCGAGGCTGATCGAAGGCTGCGGCCACCGAGTGACAAGTCTCGACGCGTGAGCGTGATCGAGCGCGCCAAGGGCGTGTACGAACAGAAGAAGACGCAGGTGCAAACCAAGCTCAAAGAGCTGCTAAAGCGAGCCAAGGAAGCCGTGCTCGCCAAGCTGCCGCCGGTGCTGCGTCGCCGCGGCCGAAAGAACCAGGCTGGCGTGCTGTTTGGCATTGACGTGGAGCCGCCGTCGCGGCCGTTCCCGATCAAGGCGGGCAAATTCAAGATCTTTATCGGCTTTTTCCAGATTTTTGGCAACTTTCGTGACGCGTTTGTCGTGAAATGGTCGGGCGACGTCCAGCGGCTCATGAACTTTTCAGCGCAGTTCAATTTGGTGCGTGTGGGGGTTGTGGATCACAGAGGGTGTTCGGCTCATGGGCTCATCTCTCTCTTTTTATCGGCGTAGGATCTCGTGGCGATCGCGGGCATCGACTGCGTGATCACCAAGACATTTTATTTTGACTTCACGTGAGTAGCCCCAGACTTGCCTTCTCCCTACCGACGTACGGGCCGTACTCACAGTCCATGGTTCTCATCCTTCTAGGGTCACGATCGTCTTGGTGGGGATTACGGTCACTGTGGTCACGGCCTATTTCTACGCCGGCATGCGCAGCTACAGCGCCAAGCTGCTGTTAATCCCGCGCAACTGCCTGCACTGCGGGCTGCCCGTTCTCGAAAGTGATAAGGCCCAGACATTTGAGAGCGAACAAGCGAGCTTGAATCCGCTTATCATGGCCAAGCTCTGGTGGCGCGATCGGCAGCAGGCCAAGCAGCAAGGCAAAAACGCAGCCGCTGCATTGAGCCCCACGGAGCCCCATGGTAGCCGACTGTCGCGTGCGCCAAGTGCGAGCAACGTCAAGAGTGCCCACGACGAGTTGAGGCGATTCAAGCGCGAGTTTGGCATGTCTCAGGTCAAGACCCCGCACCTCGGCATCTTCCGGTCGGTGCATACCCAGTGTCCGACAAGCCACCGGCTCTCGGGTGCGATGCTCGAGCGGACGATCCGAAGCAATTTGCGCGTGTGGCAGGCGCGTGTCAAGCTGCGCATGAACTACCTCACGTACCGCAACAAGTGCCTCAAGCTCTACTGCTGGCTCGCGCTCTTTCTGTACCCGACCGTGTCCAAGACCATTTTGACGATCTTCAACTGCCAAGAGATTGGCTCGGTCTTTTACATGGTCGTGGACCGCCGCTTGATATGCTACGATTCGTCATGGGCCGTCTTTGGCGTGCTCGCGATGATTGGCGTGGGTGTGTGGGTTGTCGGCATCCCGTTCTTCTTTTGGCTGCTGATTCGACTTGCGCAGGACCGCGGCGTGCGCGCGCGTGTCAAGCTCTTGCAAAAACCGCAGTGCCGTGCGCTCCGCGTCAAGTGGCTCAATGAAATGCGTGCGTTCCACGAAGAGCGCGGACTCGTCGTTGCCGAGATGGACAGTCTCGACGTCCAGAACGAGGAGCTCGCCAAGTACATGCGCTACAAGAACCTCACCGACTCGACGGTGGAGGCTCGGCTGGGTTTCATCTATGCCGACTGTGGGTGTTGCAACTCTGTGAGCGATCGAGACCCGTGCTTATAGCTAATCTGTGTCTTTTCTCGTCTGTCTGTAGACTCGCAGCAGTATTGGTGGTTCGAGGTCATCGATCTCTCACGCAAGCTTTTCCTCAGCGGCGTCATTGTCTTTGTCAAGAACGGCAGCGTCGAGCAAGTGCTGCTGGCCATCACCGTGTGCCTCGTCACAATGTGGTTTCTGCTCTACTTCCAGCCGTACGGCGACTTTTCCGACAATCTCATAGCGAGCGTCACGCAGCTCCAGCTCTTTCTTACGCTCTGGCTCGGCGTCATGATCCAGCTCAACAGTCTCAACCAGGAGTCGATGATCAACCAGCAGCTGCTCAGCGTCTTGCTCGTTGGCACGTGTGTCGCCGTGACGATCTTTGGCGTCGGCATGATCTTCCGCGACGGCATCAACGAGTCGCGCCGCCTCTTTGTCGCCGACAAGGCCGCCCGCAAGCGGCGCATCCAACTCGAAGTCCTCCACCGCTGGCGACGCGCGTTCAATTACGCGTGCTACGAGGGCCAAATGGACAAGTACGGCCAGCTGCGGTTTGACAAGTTCAGCGTGCCGGCCGTGCTCGAGGCGTTCCGCCGCCTGCGCCTGGACGCGCTCACCTCAGACCCATACGAGCTCGTCCGCCAGCGCGAACGACTCGCGTCGCTGCGTAGTGAAACGCGGCTGCCCGAGCTTGCGGAAGTAGAGAGCGAGGCGAACAAGGAAGAGTAGGTGGAAATAGGGTTTGTCCATTCCATGCATTTTGTACAAACTAGCTTCCTGTGTTTCCGTCGGAGGTGTGCCTTTGTTCAGCGTCGGGACGGATTACGTCGCTCCCGGCGACTGCCGCCGCCCATGCCGTAGTGGCAGATGTGGCACTCGGGCGTCCGCCAGTGGTAGGATCCCGTGTGGACGTCAAAGCCCACGGCGTACTCGGCGCAGTACCGATCAAAGAGCGCCTCCCACTCACTGTCCGTGACGATCTCGTACTGCGTCGCCGCACTCGCACCAAGTCTATGAAGTCAGCCACAACAATAGAACACGGTGAGATCACTTCAACATCAAAACGCAGAGCCCATAGAGAAGAGAAACCCACGCCTGCGTCGCCTGGAGCGACACCTCGAGCGAAAAGCCCGAGAGAAACATGGTGATGTACGCCGGCACGATGGAGCGCTGGTGCGTGTCGCAGACCAGCTCGGCGTTCAAGATGGGGCCGGGCAGGTCGTCCGCGAGGCTGCGCGCATACTTTCGCCACTTGATGAGCCACTTCCTGGGCACAAGGTAGAACGTGTGGCGGCTCTGGTGGTGCAGCGACAGCATCGTGTTGCCACGCGACGTGGCCGGAGAAAACAGTTCGTTCGGGTACCCGTTCTTGCGCAGCAGCACGTCGACTAGCGCCGTGGAGCCGGCCACGGATTCCTCGAACCGCTCTTGCCGGCGGCGGTCGTCGTCGCGGTCGGACTCGGCTTTTTCCTGCACGCAGTCCAGGCAGTCGGGTGTCGTGTACAGAGCAAAGCCGCGCACGTCGGGCGCGTACAGCGCCAGCAGGCGGAACCCGCTGCGCGTCACGACGGCTCGTTTGGCACGCGATACGCAAAACGCAAGCGGCAGCAGCTTGTCGTGGGGGCACACGATCAGTGCGCTCGTCTCTTTGGTCGCGGCCGCGTCGCCGTCCACAAAGCGACGAGACGCGTCCTCGTGGGGAGCAGCACCCTTCGCATTATTCTTGCGCTTGTCGAGCGACCGCTCGCGCTGGAGCTGCTTCTTCTTGGTGAGGCGAAACTGCTGGAGGTACTGATCGTACGGCTGGCAGCGCTTTTTCCACGCGAGCGTCCACGCCTTGCTCACAAGCACGGCCGAGCGGTTCACCACGGGCGTCGCGGCATCTTCGGGCGAGTGCACAGCCGTGTTTAGCACAGCGCGGACACGCAGCACTTCGGCGCAGCGCAGCACGAGCGGCGACCGCGGCCAGTGGGTGTCGTCCTCGCGCAAGAAGCCGACCACGTCGCCAAAGCGGTGCTTGAGGACGAGCCCGAGCGCCGCCTGCACGGCCGGTTCGCGCGGCTGCAACGCGCGACACGTGCGCGTGAGCTGCGCGACGTCACACGCCGTGAGGACCTCGAAGAGGTGCGCGAGATCCTCGAGTAAGAGGCGGTCCATGGCGATCAGCTCTTGGCGGGCGGCGAGCAGCTACGTCGAATGTGGGTTTCGGCACCAACAGAGGGACCAACACTCAGAAACGAGGGGATCAGGAATGCGGGTCGAATGTATACTCGCGAACTATACATATATACGTCCTCGCTAAAACCGAAACGAGTATGACCTCTTCTAAATCCGGAGTAGTACTACTTTTGGAGGTTTGGATTTTGGCGGCAAGACCAAGATGACGCAGTTGGGACGCGTGCAGACGCCAACGCCGCGGCTGCTGTCGCTCACCAACAACGCCGACGCCACCACCACCAGTCATGCCCTGCGTACGCTCGTGCAGATTCGCCCGACGCTGCTGCATTACGTCCAAGACGGCGTACTCATGGTACGATGCGCATGTCCTCCGCTCCGCTTGGTGATGCTGACGACTGTTTTTTTTTCTTTCAGTGCGTGATCGCCTCCCAGGAAGAAATCGTTGGGGTCACGCAGTGCGATCAACCGCCGGCAGTGGCAACGGCAGCCACGTCATCAACAGCTCAAGTTGCCGTCGCGACGAGCAGTGGAAGTGTGTGGCTGGTGCGCCTGCCCACAACACCCATGGGCGTCAACCCGCTAGTCCTGAAGGCCCCCGCAGATGCCTCTCCCAATAGGTATGACATCGAAACCGTGAGTAACACAAGTCTCAGTGGAACTGAATGGATCGATGGTGTATCATTGTTTAGCAGTCACACCGCTGTGCGCCGCATCGCCGACGTGCCCGGAGTCCAGCAACTTGTCTACCTCGCGGGTCTCGATCTCCTCGTGTGTATGAGTCTACTTGTCCCAACAACCATTGTCGGAGGCCTTCTCCAGACTTCTTCTGCACAGTGGGAGTTGGAAATCGACGACCTCGACGGCGAGTGTTCGACGAGTCTGTGTGTTGTCACGGCTGGCAGTCACAGAAGACTCGCGTCGTGGCTGCTCGGCGAGATGCCCGGCTCCCCGGCGAGGATACTGATCCTACAAGGGGACGCGGACGGCAAAGTTCGGTGTGCTGTCGTGGATGCAGGTCCCCGAAGAGCTGTCGATTGCGTGACAGAAATCGCGCAGATGTCTGAGCCCATCCACTCGCTGGTGCCTGTTCGCGTGGAGAAGGGTACTGGCGCCGATGCGCTGCTCGTGGTCGGCTCCCGTGGGTCAGTCGTGCTGCTCTCACACGGACTCACAGACGCACAAATCCGCGTCGCAACGCTTGGCACTCCTGTTACCAGTGTGCATTTCCTGGATGACGACGACGAGTCCAAGATCGCGTTCTCCACGGCTGGCCGCAAGATCTCCATTCTTCCAATGGCGCAACTTCTCACGCAGCTCCACGAGAACGCACGTGCAAGTAAGAGCGCGCCGAAACCACTCGTGGCTTATTCAGCCGAGCTGAGTCAGTCTCAGGTGAGTCTGCTGTCTTCGGCACCTCTACTATGATATGGGTTGTTCACCTTTCTATTGTATGGACATTAGGACGTACTCGTGTTCTGCTCACACGCGTCCGCCAAGACGAAGCTAACGCTCTTGATCGGTTCCGGTCGGTTGATTTCCGTCGACCGAGGCGAAGCCTTCCAGAGCGCTGCTCTATCAAACACAAAGGAGGCGAACCCAACTGACTTGAAGGTCAAAGCATTACTCCAAGATATCGGTCAGCTCTCACAGAAAACGGATACGCTGCGTGAGACCTCGGAACGCGCAGACGCACTGCTGTACGGAATCAATACGGCACTCCAGTTGGTACGACAGGTGGAGCAGTACGGTATCGACACTGCGGTGACGTGCACCACGCGCTTGAAGCTCGTGGACAACGGCTGGGCGATGCAATCCAAGGGCGTGCGTTTGCTGTTTGCACTCCAGTTCAAAGATCTATTGTCGCCGACGGAATTCAAGCCGCAGGCGATGTGGAGACTCCAGTTCACAGTCGGCTCGAGCACCAACGTTGCCGTCGCATCGTACGGATTCCCGCTCCACGAGTGTATCGGCAAAGAGCGGTGTATCCAACTGGACGAGAGCGTGTTGCAGCAACGGGATGGCGTGGTTCATGTATCGTGCGAGCTGGTTTTTAACCCACGCGCGGCTGACTCGAAGGCCACCAGCCAGCTCGTTTCTTTCGGGATCCCCGTATTCCAAGCAAAACCGTTTCATCTGGTGCAGCTCAGTGGACCAACTCCAGATTTTCCGATGAACCCGGCGGCCGTCCGCGAGAAATTTACCGCTACCGGCGTCAGCGCACCAGCAAGACAGGCTCACCAGTGGTGGCCGACGTTGCTTGAAGATGCAGGTGCCGCTGGCATCTTACTGTCGACTGTTGATACCGACGCTATGGTCCAGTCAGCTTCGCCGCCGTTGCGTGTTGAGACCAGGATCTCCCGTGAGCGAGCTGCATCAGAAGCGGGATTACCCATGACGGAGCAGGAGGCCCTGGCACTCGTCAATCGACTCATGAATGCCGATACCGGTACTGAAGAAGAGCGTCAGCGATGGCGGGCGGCGTGTCGGCACGTCAATGGCAAGTGGTGGATCGGGATGCGCACGTCTTCTGGGAACCTGATCGTATTGCGCTTGGCAGCAACGACCATCTCATCCCCAAGGTCAGAGACGGACAGTGTCGCTGCCGTCACAGACTGCGTCGAGATCACAGCGCACGCATCAAACGCCCCAGATTTGGCAGCGGTACGAGGGCTGCTTTTGGTCGAACAAACCACTTTACGGATTCCCAGCTGATGTTCGTGCTTGCTTGTTGGCAGATACGAGCTCTCCTACTCCACACTCGCATTCAGGACGCCCTGCCTTCCCACGAGAACACGTGGTGGAGGAAACAGGATCTCGAAAGTGCGTCCGTCGCTCTGATGAACACGCCCGCGGAACTCAACAGCCTAGCCGCGACCATATCGGTGCGACGATTTCGCTGTGAGCAAGACGATACACTGATGAAGAACAAGGGAGAGCTGACGATATCTGTGTCTTGCGTCTGAAGGATATCCGCCAAAAGACCACTTCCGCAGCAATCTCTGGGCGGCGTGACGGCAAACTAGAGGTGGTCGACCTGTGCCAAGATGAACTCCTCCAGCTCTTGCAACGGACTGGCCAAGTGGAGACACGAACGTTGGAAATGTATTGGAAGATTCGCGAGGTGCTGGGCCAGCATCTCGCTCTGTAACACGCAAGATCAGGGAAACCCCTTTAGCTCTCGAGCAGCGTCTCTAAAGCTCTTCGGTCGGCAGACTCGATTGATCTCGAAGCGTGGCCTTTTCCGCCGACGACGACACCGAGTACAAGCGCTGCACACCAATACACATTCAATGTCCGTGAGAAGATTCCGCAAATCCCAAACGTTCTCAATATGAAGTACTCGTACCTCGAAATACTTTGGTGCACGCGAGGGCCAGAGCAAGTAAATGAGCGCGCTGTAGACGCCAATGTCGACCACCGAGGTGAGCGTCGCGACGACCTTTTCGCGCACCCACGGCGAGAGGACCGACGCGATGAGCACGATGACGGGGAGCGCGATGATGTAGGCGGCAAAGAGCGCGCCAATGTGGAGGAAGAAACGGCGCTTGCTCGCGGCCTCTTCGAACGCGCGCGTGTCCAAGATGGTCGTGGAGAACCACGCGAGCACGACGAGCTGCAGCGCACAGATGCCCACGCCCGGCCACGAGTCGTAGATGTAGAGCGTCGACGCCGGGTCGAGCCACACGAGGTACCACATGGCCATGGACAAGTAGAGCCCGAGGATCGAAATCATGAGGCACGTGAGCTGCTCCTGGCCATCGAGCGTGATGGCGTTGATGGTCCAGCCTTTGGCGACCAGCATGGCGAGCAGCATGGTGCCGACGCGCACAAACACGAGCGTGATCTTGGCCGCGTACTCAAAGACCTGGACGCCCACGCCGTTGTACGCGTAGACGTAAAAGTGGGCGAAGAGAAGCGCATTGGCCATGGCGAAGAAGAGCACGATGATCGTGAGCAGCCGTATGATGGGGTGGAAACTCTCCGACTGGCGAAGCCCTCGCGCCGCGACTGACTGGGCAAAGGCCGCGCCGCCTGCAAGCACCGTCATGATCCCGTAGAGCACGGCCATGCCCTGTTGGTGGACGGGCAGTTCCGAGCCGTCGCCCTGCGTCATGTGGAGCTCGTACCACGCCGAGAAGTAGTACTTCTTGAAGTTGGCTTCTGTGATTTGCGTGAACGACGGCGCAAAGGCGTCCCCGCCGGGCACGCAGCGCGCGAGCGCCACGTACCAGAAGCGCGGTCGCAAGTGCTCATGGACCGAAAACTCGAACGTGAACGGGATGGACAGGTCCGTCGTCGCCGACACGTTGTAGACCTGCTTGGTGTGGGCTGGCGAGAGCTTGCACGCGCAGTCGCAGCGCTTGTCGTTCATGACGTAGTTCCAGAAGCGGTCCTCGTCATCGTAGATGGCGACCTGCAGGTCGTCCAGGTCTGTCTCAATGTTGCCAGTGATGCGCTGCACACAAAGAGAGAGGGCGACATCAGTCCATTGTAGCAGAAGCACGAGATGGTGCACAGCCACGTACGCCTGCGAGTTCTTGCAGCGTCGGTCGCCACGTGAAGCAGAACTTTCCGACGTACTGGAACTGACGGCCGATGGTGAAGCCCGAGTAAAATGTCGCGGATGCGTACGGCAGCACACAGAGCAGCACTGCGAGACGCAAGAGAAGCAGCTTCGCGGAAACCACCATGGCTGCAGAGGCGGCAATGGGAATGCGGATATGGTGAATGGGTATCTTTCTCTTCAAGATCAATCGAAAGAAAAAAAAGGCGTGGGTTTGTAACGACGGTTAGGAACCGAAGTAGAGGCCGCCTTCAAGCGACCTTCGCACCACCAGTATCTCATGGGTCATGGAGAGAGAGGTGTTGGGTTGTCACGAAGCCATCTGGAAACATCGTCGTTCGACGATTCCCTGTTCGACCGTTACAGACGACTTTTCCGGCGAAAGGCTTCCGGTGGCGCTTGTCGGCAGTTCGCTGCGCTCGTGCCTCTTCCTCGGCACGCCGCCGAGAACGGCATTCGACTGACGAGCACCTTCGCAAGGCAGATATCGGAACTGGGACTCGGCAGTGTCAAGGTGCCGCCATGTACTAGTACTGCCGCTTTGGCTTGGCCCGCCGTTTTAGTCTGAATGTGTCCGCCAGCGATGCCATCTCCACGATCCCAGATCGCAATTGGGCAACAAACGTGATCAGGAATCGCTCTCATTGGCTGAAAGGGTACCAGCAAATCCACCATAGGGATAGGGATAGGTGAAGGAAGCCGGACTTCATTAGGGGTAGGTAATTTCACTCTCCAGTCCAGCGTCCAGATGGCATCCCTGCACGTCAGCGCGTTATGTGTTGCAGTGTCGTGTGGTGTGAGTGGCAGCTTTTTGATTGGGGGTGGGGCCCCTTCGTTGGGGGCAGTCATCTCGTCAACTCAGGTCAGCAGGCACTTTCTGAGCGAGTGCGTCGAAACAGCTTGCCCTCGCCCTCACCCGCCCACCCGAGCCCTTCTGTGGCGTCCACACTTCCGTGCCGCCTGCGTCGGGCATTCTTCTCCCCCGCTCGAGCCGTTCCTTTCCTGACGTATCGTCGCGCGAGTGACAGAAGAAGCCAGCGTCCGCGCCTTTATCTTACCAGAGTGGCGGCCAAGCCAAGAGGAAAAAAAAACCAAGCAAAGAAGGAAAAGAAACCTCCATCCCACGCGGCCGGTATCTCTCCCACGGCAGTATGCGCCGCGCCGAGGAACTGCAGGACTGGATCGCGCAGGTCACGGAGCAGCCCGTGGACGACGAGCACCTGAGCGTCGTGCTCAAGGACGGACAGCTTCTCTGCCTGCTCGCCAACGCCATCGACCCGAGCGCCAACCTCAAGGTCAACAAGCTCTCGACCGTCTTCCACGCCAAGGCCAACGTCCGCGTCTTCCTCGACTGGTGTCGCCGCCAGGGCTTTCGCGACCAGGACCTGTTTGAGCCCGACGATCTTCTCGACGCCTCGGACTTTGTCGCCGTTGTCCAGACGCTCTCGCTGCTCTACGACAAGTTCAGCGGCGTGCCGCGCCAGTCGTTCGACTCGACCGACTCGAATCCGCTCTCGGACTCGGGCTCCCACACGAGCTCGGGCAGCAACTCGTCCGGTGGCGGCGCCCCACCCACGCCGACCAAGAAGAAGAACAAGCTCACGTCGTTCATGAAATCCAACTTTCTCACGCGTAAGAAGAAGACGGCGGCGCCCGTGTCGCCCGAGGGCACGCCGCCCAACACGCCGCCGCCCATGTCCCCGGACGTCAACACGTCGTTGGTCTCGCCCAACTCTCCGATGGGGTCGCCGCCTGGCTCCCCGCGCCGTAGCCGCTCGGACAATGACACAGCCTCGTCCTCGGCGAGCTCTGGTTCGCAGGGTACCTCACGACTCAACGCCTTTCTCAGCCAAGTGCCGTCGGCGCACGAGAAGCCACTAGAACACGTGCAGCGGCCCGCCGGTCCGCCGAGGCGTGCGCCGTCGACGACCGCCCGCAAGAACGTGCCGTCGCCCACGCCCGCAGTGGTCGCACCGACCCAACAGGCGGCGCCGCCCAAGGACGCGCGCAACAAGTTTGCCGCGTTCATGCGTGCCAACCCGCCGTCTGCGGACGCGCCCGCCGAGGCGACGACGCCAACGATGCCAACGACGCCACTGCGCGTGAAGTTGCCCCAGGACAACAGCTTCGCCGTCCGCAAGGCCGTGTTCTCACCCAAGGGAAGCTCTAACAACTTCAAACCCCCGACGCCGAGCTCGCCGCCGCCCGCACGCCGACCAAGCGCCACTGGCTCAGACAACAAGCTCAAGATGTTCATGGCCAAGCAGCCACCGGCGTCTGGAGGGAACACCAAGGCCAGATCCGACTCGGGCAACAGCAAGCTCGCCGCATTCCTGGCGACTACGGGCACCGTGCCGAGTCTGAGCAGCCATAGTAGCAACAGCAGCTCAGCGTCGACGGTCTCAAGCTCTAACTCGCCCAAGTCGGCGTTCTCGTCGTTCAACGCGCAGGTGCCGAGCAACGCGCCCGCCAAGAGCAATGGGTTCTCATCCGCGCCGCGTGCGGCTCCAAAGCCAGTCGTGAGCAGCGGTTCGTCGTCGTCGCCGTCCCCGTTCACACCGCGGAGAACTGCGGAGCGGTCGACGGGCCGTTGTGACTTTGTGCGCAAGCGCGGCACGTACCGAACCAACCGACCGAAGGGCCCAAGCAAACGCTTCAGCTTGGAGGAGAAACGCAAAATGTTTATGAACGAACAGCTGCAGATCAAAGAAGAGCAGCTGCGGCTGCAGGCACAGGGCGCCGCCACTGCCAAACAAAACCTGATTGTGCCTGGCGTGCAGTGCTACGTGCCCGACAAGGAAGAGGTGTGGATGCTGTCCGAGGTTGTGGAGTATAACGACCGCACCAAGCAAGTCACGATCCAGGCGTTCTTGGATGGCGCTGAACCCGAGCGACGTGTCGTCGACCTCAAGAACCCCGAGATTATTCGTGCTGTCGCGGGCCCGACGGCCACGGAGATTGAGTCGCTACCCATCGCCATCTTGGACGACACACCCGGCGGCGTCCAGGACATGCGGCTCCTGCGCTACCTGAACGAACCGTCAATTCTGTTCAACCTCAAGCAGCGCTTCGATGCGTCCAAGCCATGTACGTTCACTAAATCCAACTATCGCTCTCTATGGTCGATGTATCTCTGACCTTTTGCACGTGTTCTAGACACCTACACCAACGAGATTGTGATTGCGGTCAACCCATACAAGTGGATCGATGGCCTGTACGGAGACCATCTCCATGAACAGTACTTGAAAAAAGATCGTGACTCACTCTCGCCACACGTCTACTCGACCTCGACCGCCGCGTACAAGCACATGACGAAGAACGAGATGAACCAGAGTATTCTTGTCAGTGGCGAGTCCGGTGCTGGCAAGACCGAGACGACCAAGATTGTCATGAATCACTTGGCCAGCGTTGCTGGTGGTCGCATGGACAAGACGATCGCCAAGGTGATTGACGTCAACCCGTTGCTCGAGTCGTTTGGTAACGCCAAGACCACGCGCAACGATAACAGTTCACGTTTCGGCAAGTTTACGCTGCTCCAGTTCAACGACCGCGGCAAGCTGATCGGTGCCAAGTGTGACACGTATCTGCTCGAAAAATCCCGCGTGGTGTCCATCGCTGAGGGCGAGCGCAACTACCATATTTTCTACCAAATGCTCGCGGGTCTGTCGCCGCGCGAGCTGCTTGATATCGAGCTCGATCCGAAGCAAAAGTACAAGTACATCGGCGAGCTCTGCGAGATGAAAATCCCAGGCATGGATGACAGTAAGTGGCTTGAAAGCACCAAGAAGTCGCTAGCACTGATTGGGCTCGACACGAGCGCGCAGAAGACGCTATTCCAGATTTTGGCGGGTGTGTTGGTACTGGGCGAGATCACATTTTCGGAAAGTGGTGAGAGTGGGTCAGCCATCTCCAGCGAGATTGAGCTCAGCCAAGTTGCGCGTCTCTTTGGCTTGCCTACTGGGAGTATCCAGCAGGCTCTGTGCAACCGTACTGTTATCACGCGCAACGACTCGGTCACAGTCCCGTTGGACCCAATGGAGGCGGTCGAAAACCGTGACGCCTTGGCGAAGACCATCTACTCGAAGATGTTCGACTGGATGGTGCAAAAGATCAACCAAGCGATCTCGGGGGATGAAAGCATTATCCGTGGCCAGATTGGTGTCTTGGATATCTTCGGTTTCGAGGATTTTGCTCAAAACGGCTTCGAGCAGTTCTGCATCAACTACGCCAACGAAAAGCTCCAACAGAAGTTCACGACGGATGTGTTCAAGACAGTTGAGGACGAGTACGTCCGCGAAGGGCTCGAGTGGGATCATATCCAGTACCAGGACAACAAGGACATTGTTGAGGTCATCGACGGCAAGATGGGCATCATTGCATTGATGAACGACCACTTGCGCCAACCTCGTGGTACGGAAGAGGCACTCGTCAACAAATTCAAGACCAACCACCAGAAGAAAGGTGACGAAGTCAACCCGCACATCGACTTCCCGAAGGTCAAGCGCACACAGTTCATTATCAACCACTACGCCGGTGCCGTGACCTACGAGACCGTTGGTTTTATGGAGAAGCACCGCGACACACTCCAGAAGGACTTGCTCGACCTGCTTCAAGCAAGTAGCATCAGTATGCTGGTTGACCTCTTTGACGATTCGGAGAGTATGACCGACAGTGGCGGTGCGCGCGGTAAGGCCGGCATGGCCGTGAAAAGTTTGGGTAGCCAGTTCAAGATGTCGCTCACGCAGCTCATGGAGAACATCTCGGCGACCAACACGCACTACGTGCGGTGTATCAAGCCCAACTCGAACAAGAGTCCGACCGAGTTTAACAAGCGCATGGTCGTCGAGCAACTTCGATCTGCAGGTGTGATTGAGGCAATCCGTATCACTCGATCCGGGTACCCCAGTCGGCTCACTCCAGATGAACTTGCCTCGCGTTACTGTATCATGTTCCCGCCATCCATGCACAGTAAGGATGTGCGACGAACGTGCTCAGTGTTCATGTCGGCAATCGGACGGAAGGCTCCGTTGGAATACCAGATGGGCAAGACGTTGATTTACTTCAAGAATGGTGTGATGGAAGAGCTCGAGGCCATGAAGTCCGACTTCATGTACGTCGAGGCGACATGCATTCAGAAGATTGCTCTCGGGTTCATCTACCGTCGCCGAATGGCGCGCATGGTTCGCGCTGCAATCGTATTGCAGTCCTACGCGCGCATGTCGATCGAGCGCAAAGAGTACTACTTTCAGCGACGCGCGATCCGAAAGATTCAACGAGCATGGCGGCGATACAAGAGTGTGCCGAGCCCTTACGAATCGGATGATGACGGCGTGTCGGAGTTTGACGATTCGTTCGTAGGCCACGGCGCCAACCAACGTCGAAACACCACTGAAGATGATGGCGGACAGTGGGTGGACGAAATCGATGAGGACGAGGAGTACAACAACACGTCGAATCCGGCACGGCCCGCCAGCCGATCAGTCATGGACCGCATCCGCGCGTTCAAGAGCAATGTCGGCGGCAATGGGCGAACAGACAGCAGTGCGTCGGAGTTCTTGAGCGAGCGAGCAAGTCGGATCGGCGATTTGTCGTCACGAGCGCGCAGTATCATGGGCAGCACCGGTGGTGGTAGTATTGTTGGGGGAGGGAATATGTCCCTGGAAGAAGAGAACGCCATGCTGCGCATCGAGAACCGCAACCTCAAGTACGATCTGGAGCTCATGCGGGAGCAGTGCATTGAACTCCAGGCCATCATCCTCGAGATTAACAAGAGCCGCAAGCGGTAAGAGCGTCCGAGTATGATATTCCAACAGAAAACAAGCAAATTTAGTAGGATGCGTCGACGTCCGCGCCCTCCCCGTCAAGATCACTAAGAGAAGACGGAAACGAGGTATGTGTGTATGTGACGGGCTTTGAGCGATTAACCCAAATCAAAGCGCGTGGTCTTGGTATTTTCGTGCCGGCTTGGCGTTGCCGTTCTGTAGATATTTATGATGGATGACTAGTGAATGATGGCATCACCAAGGGCGCGGCAGAGACGACGATGATAAAGCGGAGGTGCCATCTGGGCCGTCGACATATCCGACTGGGTGGATATTCGAGACACAAGGAGTAGAATCGCCGGCAGAGACGAAAGTGTGTGTCACGACGTTGGTGCTGATGGCGAATAATAGCACGCTAACGGCCAACGCGGGCACACATTCTGCTTGTTCAAGAAGAGCGACTTGCACTCACCAAGTCCCAATCATACCGGCGACCCAAAAAAGGCGATGTCCGTGCTCATGCCCGACGTCAACCTCCGCCGCAAGCGCCGATCCTTCGAGGTAACTTCCAGGTGCTAGCGCGATGGGATGGAATACCCCGCAGAGGCGACTGACAACTCACGGTGCTGAATGGCAATAGAATTTTTGGCTTAGTGCACTGCGAGGCGACAACAATGACACAACCAACAGTGAGCTCGTGCTCGAAAAATCGGCTTCGTCCAATGTGTCGAGTTGGCGCAGCACGCGCACGATTCGGCGAGACATGCATGAGCCCCAGCAAGAGTCCACGAAAGACACAGCGCCGCCACCAGTGATTGCTCCCCGCATTCGGGACAACCAACAAGAGTCTACGCCAGACGAAGAGAAGGCACTGGTGCGGCCGCGGCTGCGTCGTGTCGGGCTGCCGACACCACCATCGTCACAGCCGAAGTCGCCCCATGGCGGGCCACCACGGTATGTAAAGCGTGTTCAGGGTCCGACACTCGCGTTTGTGCTCGACCGCATCCGCCAGAACGAAGGTGACGTGACTGAACTCGACTTTTCAAATTTGTCGAGCCGCAACAAGCGCCTCGAGCCGTACGGCGGCGTGCTCGTGGCGCGCGTGCTCACGAGCAACCACACGGTCACGCGGCTCGTGCTGCGAGACCACGCGATCGGCGACCGAGGCGCCGTCGCAATCGCCAACATGCTGCGCTTCAACTCGACGCTCGAGTACATCGACTTGTACAGCAACGACATTTCGGATGTCGGCGTCGAGGCCATCGCCAAGGCACTCTACGGCCATGAGTCGCTCATGCACTTGGCGCTGTGGAGCAACGCCATCTCGAACAGCGGCGCGCGCGCGCTCGCCGAAGCGCTCAAGTGCAACCGCACCCTAAAGTATCTTGGGCTCGTTCACAACCGCATCACGGCCGACGGCGCGCAGGCATTGTTGGACGCCCTCGAGGTCAATACGCACTTGGAGACGCTCAACTTGGCGACCAATCGCATCCCACACGGCATCACGGCGCAGATCCGCATGTCGCTCGCGAGGAATCGGTGCGTTTTTGTTTGGTATACAGTCATGCGACGGAAGGAGGGAGATGCGTAGGACTGACCTGTGGTATGGCAATTCGATGAGCTAGCGTTGAGGCACCACGCGTTTTGGCAACGATGAAGGCGGCGGAAGCAGAAGTGAAGAAGCGGCTGGAAGAGGAGGAAGATGTCGACGCAGCGAGCGAGTCGAGCGGCTTCATGAGCTGCTCGGACACGGACACGGAAGAGGAAGATGGCGCTCAAGATGGCGACGACGGCGTGTGGATATAAACGACTGGCGTAAGGCCTCTAATTCGACTAATTTACTCTCCCCTAAGAACTCGCCCTTGACATCTAAAGCTTCTTTGTATGGATGCAAACGCGTCGCTTCCCAACATCGATTTCTCGTCACGAGAGCCTTTCGCGCTGATCACGCAGCATCTAGTTGCTCATGGCATTCCAACTCGGCTTCGTCGTCTAAGTGGCTGTCACATTCCTTACTGGTGTCGAATGGGGCCTTGTCATCAGCCGAGCGAAGACGAGACCGAGATATTGCTTGCATGATCTCCCAATCGAGAAAGTCGACAGGAGGCAGCGCGTCGCGAAGGAGAAGATCCCGGAGCGGGACATCCCACCATTCACCCGAAGTGTCGGTGCACTCGCTTGGTTCGATGCCGGGGAACAGATCTTCCATGTCTGGGACATCCAACTCAAGCAAAAGTGGCTCGAGTGCAGCGTCATCGCCTAAACAGCTTCCTTGGGATGCTTCATCAGTGACTTCACTTTCGTCCACGTTCTTCGCCGCGGGGAACTTGGCTTCTTCCTTTGCCAGTGCAGATGCCAAATGAGACGCGCAACTGTTTCCGACTCGAATAAGCGAACTATCCGAGAAAATGGCCGCGTTGAAGACCACTCCTCTGCGCGGTGTGGCGTATCCGACACGACGACCTGACTCTTTCTTCAGCTCTTCGGAAAGCGACTTGAGGATCACGATGTTGAGGCTCGCGAGGACTGAGACGACGTCATACACGCGACGATTGGTTTCGGCAATAAGGCCGTCTCGCCCCGCTTCAGGTATTGAACCATCACAAGCGATTCGAGCATCCACAAGCCGCCGATTTAGAAGACCCAGCGAGTTCGTGTCGTTGGTGTCACTTGCAAGCACGAAGCTCAAAAATGACACCGTCGTCGCAGCTAGATGTGGCCAGCTTTCAACGGCTGCTTGGGCATTGCAAGCCGCCAAAAGCACCGTGTCAACGTTACGTTGAGTGGCATCTGGATACAACGTAGTTGTATCCTTGGAGATACCTTGTGCTCGCTTGTAGATCGATTCCAAGCGCTGTTTCGCACCGTCCCGTCCGAAGTACATGAATTGGCCACCTCGGAACCGAGACACCTCTGAATGCTTGTCTTGAATCCGCTTGAGCACACCAACACCTGGAGGGGATGATGCATTAGTCGTCCTCTTGCTGTCCAGTCGGCGAAACTGTTTGGATCCGTACCTTCGAGAACGTGCAAGACATCATACACGCGGCGTTTTCTGAATGCTGATGAATAGGATATCCGTTGGTAAGACACGAAGAATGTCGCCCGTCACTCACTCATGCCAAAACGTACAAAGAATGTTGTACGCCTCGGAAACGGGCACGACGATTGGGTAGACAGGTCGTTCAAGCCCCAGCATCCGCATTTGTGCCAGTTCATGTTCTCTGAAGAAGGCCAAAGTAACGCGGGTGCTGCAATGGGGAAGGTCGCGTGAGTCAAACGTGTCCATCTTCAACAGTGGATACCACTCACATGTTGCGGAGATTCTTCGTAGCGCGAATCATCGACTGCATCTTCTTCCAAACCGCGTCGGTAAGCACACTCGTTTCTGGCCGTCCCTCCGGTGACGCGCGCAGCTTCTTCGTCGTTTGTCGCGTCATGCGGTCGCTGTCGGTATGGTCGCTGATGCTATCCGAGCGGGTTCGCTTCTCAGTCTTCATGCTGCCGTTACCACCATGGAAGGGATGATCGTCCTCCATGTCCACCAAAGGACCGACGCAGACCATGAGCGAGTTCACCGCCGGCTGCCATAAGCGAAGTGGATTAGTCATCACGCCTCCACTTGCATGTTTCCCCATCAGACGCGCCACATACCGCTGCCTTCGCCACACATACGACGGTCGGCTGCATAACGCTTGCTCTATTCCGTCGCTTAGCTGGTGATGGAGATCGTGGGCACCTGTACGTCGCGGAGGAAATTGGGGAATGACGAGGAAGTCGTGAGGGGAGGTTGTATCCATTGGACTTGCTGGTGCAATGTTGCTAACGGACCATTACCAAACCGATAGATAAAAACTGACTTTTCACGGTAGACGACCATCTAGTAATGGTCGAATAGCACTTTGACTCCGTGTTGAAGTTGCCGCGCGACCCTCGAAGTGGGTGGACGACGTGACAACTGCGGTCCTCAGTGTTTGTGTGTGGCCACAAACCCAAGTGCGTCCCCAGCACTTGCACCGGCTCTCGTCCGCGTCCACATTGGCGCCCTGTCGCCCACGGGCCGCGCGGCCCCGCAGTCGTCCGCGCGGCCACACGCTGCTGCCGCCTTTCTCCCCCCACATATCCGAGCCACTGGCGCGTGACATCCAAAAGCAGTTCGCGTCGTCCGATCTTGTCCACGCCCTACTATATCTTTAGCTAATACTGGGGGGCCTCTGTCTATATATGGCGCCACGTGCCCCACAGTGAGAGAGCTCCCTCGAAATGGCCTCATCACCGCACACGCCCTATTGCTCGCTCGCGCCGCCGCCTTGCTGCTGCGCCAGGAACCCCCGTGGAGTGGCGACTCGTGCAATACGAAGTCTGCTCGCGTGCGCCCGGCCGCCGCCTCGTCCTCCGTGCTCTGTGGCCCGCCGCTCTCCAGTATCCACCGCCACTTCACATCGGTCATGCCCGCGACGGCGCCGAACGCCGACTTCCGCGTCGTGCATTTGGGCGACAGGGCCAAGAACGCCGAGCTCGGGTACTGCGACAACTTTATCGTGACGTACAAGTACACGGTCGTGACGTTTCTGCCCAAGTTTCTCTTCGAGACGTTCCGCAAGCTCGCGAACCTCTACTTCCTCCTGATCTGCATCCTCCAGTGCATCCCGCCCATCAGCAACACGGGCGGCCAGCCGTCCACACTGCCGCCGCTGCTCTTCATCATCATGGTCGACGGCGTCTTTGCCGTGCTCGAAGACCGCAAGCGCCACATCGCCGACGCGCTCGCCAACTCGCGCCCGACAGACGTGCTCGACGCGGCGGCCAACGCCTTTGTCTCCAAGCCCTGGGCCGACGTCGTTGTGGGCGACGTCCTTCGCCTACAGAACCGCGATCTCGTGCCGGCCGACATCCTCGTGCTCGCCGTGAGTGAGCTGCCCGGACAACCGCCGGCGGGGCTTTGCTATGTGGAGACCAAATCGCTGGATGGGGAGACCAACATGAAGGTGCGGTCCGCCATGGAGTGCACGATGGCGACCATGGGGACGATCAGTAATCTCTCCAAGATGCGCGGCGTCGTGCGGTGCGAGCACCCCAACAACGCCATCAACAGCTTCCAGGGCGTGCTCGAGTTGGAGGCCAGCGACAAGCAATCGATCCCGTACGAGAGCACCATTCTGCGCGGCTGCATCATCCGCAACACTGACTGGGTCCACGGCGTCGTGCTCAACACGGGAAAAGATACCAAGATCATGATGAGCAACTCGGCACCGCCCTCCAAGATGAGCACGATGGAACAGTCACTGAACCGGTACATTCTCGTGCTACTCCTCATGCTCGCGACGTTCAGCGGCGCCGGTGCGACAGGCTCCGTACTGTGGAGGCATTCGAGCGGCAAACCCTGGTACCTGCGGCTCGAAGACGTGTCTTCGAACGTCGTCGCCGACTGGATCACGATGCTTTTCTACTATTTGCTCTTGATGTACCAGTTTGTCCCCATCTCGCTCTCTGTATCCATGAGCATGGTGAAGTATCTGCAGGCGCAGTTCATCCAGTGGGACAAAGAGATCTACTACGAAGAGACCGACACGCCGACTCTCGTGCGGTGCATGTCACTCAATGAAGAGTTGGGCCAGATCTCGTACATTTTCTCCGACAAGACGGGCACGCTCACGTGCAACGTCATGGAATTCCGCAAGTGCTCCATCGGCGGCGTGTCGTACGGCCACGGCACGACCGAGATTGGTCTCGCGGCACTCAAGCGAGAAGGGAAGCCGCTGCCTCCCGCTCCAACCGACTCGTCGGCGCAGAAGGTCCCCTACGTCAACTTTGACGGCCCGGAGCTGTGGAGAGACATGGACGGCGCGTCGGGAGCCGACCAGAAGCGACGCATCGACGCCTTCTTCACGCACTTGGCGATCTGCCATACGGTGATCCCTGAGCGCCATGAAGGATCCGACGACGTGATCCTGTCGGCCTCGAGTCCGGACGAGCAGGCTTTAGTGGCGGGTGCGTCGTTTCTCGGCTTCCAGTTTCTCAATCGTTCCCCCGGCTGTGCACATGTGCGCGTGCGCGGCGTCGACCAGAAGTACGACATTCTAGACGTGCTGGAATTCAACAGCACGCGAAAACGCATGAGCGCGATCGTGCGGCACCCGAACCGACGCATTTTCATCTACTCCAAGGGTGCCGACGTCATTATCTATGGGCGGCTCAACAAGAAACTCGACAGTGCCGGCACCAAGCTTCTGGACGACACGCGAAACCATATCAATATCTACGCCGAAGAAGGCCTGCGCACGCTCACGATCGCGTACAAGGAGATCGACCCAACCGTGTACGCGGAGTGGGCGAACCGCTTCCACGCGGCCCAAAATAATCTGGACGAGATCGACAAGCGCAAGAAAGATGCCGCGAACGAGATCGACCGGTGCATGGACGAGATCGAGTCGGACTTGGAACTGCTTGGCGCGACAGCTATCGAAGACAAGCTCCAGCAGGGCGTGCCCGATGCGATCGCGAATCTAGCCGCAGCCGGCATCAAGATCTGGGTGCTCACGGGCGACAAGGAAGAAACGGCCATCAACATTGGCTTTGCGTGCCAGCTCTTGACGACTGAGATGACCATCAGCATTCTCAACGCCAAGCGGTTTCCGACGCCCGAAGCAATCGAAGACGAGCTCACCCATCAGATCTCGACGCGCACAGCCGACGTGCAACGGTATTTGGACTCACCACCGCACACTCGCCGTGCGCTCAAGGAGCTCGCGCTGGTTGTGGACGGTGAGACGCTCATCTTTGCACTCTCGGGCAACTGCCGCTACCTCCTCTCGCAGTTTTCACAGTATTGCAAGGCGGTGATCGCGTGCCGCGTCTCGCCAGCACAAAAGGCGCAAATGGTCGCGTTGATCAAGGAGTACGTGCCTGGCGTGCGCACCCTGGCGATCGGCGACGGCGCCAACGACGTGTCCATGATCCAGGAGGCCCACGTCGGCGTGGGCATGTCGGGACAGGAAGGCATGCAGGCCGTCAACTCGAGCGACTATGCCATCGCACGCTTCCGGTTCCTCGAGCGGCTGCTGCTCGTGCACGGACGGTGGAACTATCGGCGGCTCGCGCAGCTCGTGCTCTACATTTTCTACAAGAACATTTTGTTCACGGCCGCGCAGTTCTGGTACACGTGCATGTGCGGCTTTTCGGGGCAGAAGTTCTTCCTCGAGACGGGTGTGCAGCTCTATAATCTCTCGCTCACGTCTCTGCCCATTGTCGCGCTGTCCATCATGGACCGCGATGTGTGCGATCGCATGGCCATGAAGTTTCCCAAGCTCTACGCGAGTGGCCCGCGCGACGAAGACCTCAACCCGAGGATTTTTTCGACTTGGGTGCTAGGCGCCATCTACGAGTCGGTCGTGATCACACTGGTGGCCATCCACAGCCTGCACAACGCGTCGTTCCACGCCGCGAGCAGCTCCATGTGGCTGCAGGGCAACGTCATTTTCACGCTCGTTGTGCTCATTGCCAACGTCAAGCTCATGCTCTTTCAAAACAGCTTTGTGTGGCTCAACCACTTCTTGTACTGGGGGTCCATCGCCTTTTGGCTCTTGGTCGCAGCCGTCGCCGGTAATATGGGCGCGCTCTCGGATCTCGCATGGGAGCACATGCTTGAGCAGACATTCCAGACGATCGGCTTCTGGCTGTTGCTGCTGCTCTTACCCGTGGCGTGTCTCTGGGCAGTGTACTTGCTGAACGGCTGCAAGATCGCGTTGTACCCAGAGTACTGGCATCTCGTCAAGGAAGTGACCAAGTTTAAACTGGATGAGACCAAGCTCCAGTGGGAAGATCTAAGCAGTTCCTCGGTACCCGTGCCAGCGAGAAGAAGACAACCGAGAGGCAAGAAGCCAAGTCGCCCCGGACTCGTGATCCCGATCAACGATGCCCACCGTCGACCGAGCACCAGCGCGACCCAAAAGTTGTCGCCGAGACCGCACCACGGGTTTGCCTTCTCGACGGACCCGCACGCTGGCGCTGCCGAGGCGCATCTCATGCTCAAGCCCAGCACGCTAGAGATGACGGATGCAGTCCTGGACGACGCGGATCCGGTTCGAATAATTAATTAAGCAAGAGTATATGAGTATGCACTTACACACTGAGATTGGCCCAGTCAATACGAGGTGGGATGGGTACGGGGTTTGTATCACGGGTGGGAGCTGATGGTGGAGCGTCCTGGTAGTGGATGCGTGACTGGAACGCGACGACCGTGGACAGGAAGCAAAAGTCGTGGAGGACGCGGGGCTCCGACGACGTCGTCACGGACGCCACGCCGTCCTCATTGACTTGCTGGCTGTATAGTCTGCACCGAGCGCCCGACGCCAGTGTCAGCAGCATTCCCAACCAACGAAGCTGATCATCCCGTCGTACGTACCTCGCCGCGATGGTCTCCAATCGCACGTATCGTCGTGCGCATTCGACGGGGGAAAGCGGAGACGTGGTGATCCGATGCTGTCGGCTCCGTATGGCGGACACAGATCCCCGCAACCCACTCTCGCTCAGTCTCTGGATCATTTCGTCGCGTGGCAGCTTGCACAGGCGGCGCGCATTCCGATAGAGCCTCAGCCGTCGCACACACGCCACCCCCTCCCCATTCGTTGGCGGCTTCTCATTCACTGCCGATGACTCACGCGATCCCAACGGTTTACCACGCTCTGCTAGATCTGGCGGCAGATCTGGCGGCAGTGCCAGAGGTCCCAACGGCGTCGGTGGCGCTAGTGCGGGAGTTTTCGCTCTGGTCTTCTTCTTCTTCTTCTTGCGCACGATCGGACGGTCGCCTGCGACGACGAGGCGATGGAAGCTGCGTTCACAAACAAGCGTATCGCAGTGTCAGCCATCATTAGGTCGTATCCGCTTCATTCAAAGAGGAGAATCATACAGGCGATCGAACGCCGACGCCGCGGCGCCATCGCCGTGGCCATTGCTGTGGCTGCTCATGTGGAGGAGTATAGTGACACCTTGTGACAGTGACCTATGAGCTTAGAATGAATCTGATTTAGTATATTTAGACCGAATCAACCTACGTGTACTGAATTAAAGATACAATAACGCCACATTGAAGTGAATATCCACACGTCACATGCACCACTCTCTCTCTCTCCCTCAAGTTCAGTGCCTCGCGAGCAGCGGCGTGGCCTCCGTCATCGGGTCCTTGCGCACGTCAATGGCGACAAACGATCCTTCACTCGCGTCGTCGTCGCCTGCGCCACCGACGCTCTGCGGGATCGGCGGTTTCCAGAAGTTGAGCAGCAGCGAAAAGAGAATCACGGGCACGGACGACAAGAGCTCCGAGAGACCGGCCAGCGCCGGCGGGATCGCGATGCCGAAGAACGGGTACAGTGCGCCACACGCGAGCGGCATCATGATGAGGTTGTAGAGGAACCCCCACGAGAAGTTCCAGCGGATGAGGCGGTTCGTGGCGCGCGAGAGGTCGAGCGCGTTAAGCAAATCGCGGAGGTCGTCCTTGACCAGCACGAGGTCGGCCGACTCGATGGCGACGTCCGTGCCAGCGCCCACGGCGACGCCCACATGGGCCATGGCGAGCGCGGGCCCGTCGTTGACGCCGTCGCCGACAAACGCGACGCGCTTGCCGATGCCCTGCAGCAGGCGGACCTTGTCGACCTTTTGGTGGGGCAGCGCGTCGGCGATCACGCACACTTCGGGGATGCCGAGCTGCGCGGCGACCGACGACGCCGTCTCGCGCTGGTCGCCCGTGACGATCCACGTCTGGATCTTGCGCTGGCGCAGTTGGTCGATGACGAAATGGGCCTCGGCGCGGGGTGTGTCTTGGAGCGCGACTAGTGCGCACAGCGCATTGTCGATCGCGAGACATACGACCACGCAGCCGTCGCGCTGGTACAATTCGTTGCGGGCCGCGAGGTCTAGTGGCACGTCCACGCGCAGTACGTCGAGCATCCACTTGAGCGAGCCGACACACACCGTGTGCGCGTCCACGCGGCACCGTACGCCGCAGCCCGGGATCGACTGGAAACCTGTGACGTCGGCGTGCGGCGTGTGGACCTTCTTGGCGTAGTGCAGCACGGCACGCGCGATGGCGTGCTCGCTATTGCGCTCGGCCGCGGCCAAGTACGTCCAGAGCTTGCGTGGCGTCAGCGGAGACTTGTGTTGATTATGGTGCGATCGTCCCGATGAGGAGGAGGAGGACGACGTCGACGTGAACGATGAGGCCACGAGAAAGTCGACGACCTGGAGTTTGCCGGTCGTGAGCGTGCCCGTCTTGTCAAACATGACGACGTCGATGGAGTCCAGTGCCTCGAGCGCGTGGCCGCCCTTGAAGAGCACGCCAAACTGCGACCCAATGGTCGTCGCGACCATGATCACGGTGGGCACGGCAAGACTGATGGCGCACGGACAGCTGATCACGAGGATCGTGATCGCGAACCGCAGGGCAAACGGCAGCGGCATCCAGCCGCGCGTATCAATGAGGCTTCGAGTCGCGAGCTCGTACCAGACGACAAACATAATGATGGCGACCGTGATGATGAACGTCGTGAAGTAGGACGACACGGCGTCGGCCACGCTTTGGCTCACGCACTTGGACGCCTGCGCCTCGTCGACGAGGTGGACGATGCGCGCGAGCATAGACTCGTTGATGGTGTGCGTGACACGCACGACCAGCACGCCCTGCGCGTTGATGGTGCCGCCGATCACCTTGGAGCCGACCTCTTTCAGCACCTTGCGGGACTCGCCTGTGACCATAGACTCGTCCACGGAGCTCGCACCCCCCACGACGACGCCGTCCGTGGGCACGCGGGCGCCAGGTAAGACCTTAAGTTGGTCGCCGCGCTCGACCAGCAGGACGTCGATGTACGACTCGCGGTTCTCCGTTGGCTCGAGCAAGATGGCGGTCTTGGCCTGGACCTTGAGCAGTGCGTCGACGCTGTGCGAGGCCTTGGCCTTGACGATCTTCTCCATGTATCGCCCCAGCAAGATGAGCGTGATGAGCAGCGCCGTGACTTCAAAGAAGGTCTCGTCTACGCTGTTGATGGTGGGCGATGGTGGTGGCAGAGGCGACGGCAGTGGCGACGGCAGTGGCGACGGCAATGTTGCCGACTCTGGCGACAACACTGGCGCTGGCGCTGGTGATGGTGATGGCACTGGCAGCAGCTGCAGGACGCGCAGCACGATGGTGACAAGCGAGAACGAGTAGGCCAGACACGAGCTGAGCGAGATGAGCACGTCCATGGTCACGCGCGAGCTGAAGCGCAGGGCGAGGAATGCGCTCTCGTGGATCGGGTAGGCGATGACCAAGAGGATGGGCGTCGCGCACACAAAGCCCACCAGGTCTTGCCAGCTGAGACCGACCACAATTTCACGAGCAACAGCTGCCTGCACGTCGGCACCAAGAAGGGGAGCAATGTACGCCACGAACAGCACGGGGAGCGAGAGCAGACAACTCCACAGTAAGAGCGCGGCGAACTTGGCGGCGTCCTGCTCTTCCGACTCGACCGTGTGCGGCCGCGGGGCGGACGCCTGCACGTGGAAGCCGCCCATGGATGCCGATAGCTTGCGCACCAGCGTGCGCGCCCCGAGCACGTCGGGGTCGTACTCGACCAGCACGCTATTCTGACCGGCCGTCGCGAGGTCCACTGGCTTGCTGCTGCTTTGACTCTGGTGCTGCTTGGAGTAATCGCGCACTGAGACGACGCCCTCGATGCCCAGCAGCTTTTGCCGCACGCGCTCGGGTGGGTCGCGCCCCACGAAGAGCACGACCGCAGCGAGCGTGTCGCTGGGCATGGACTCGGCCGTGAAGCCGAGCGTCGTGACCAGCGTCTCAATATACTCGGGGGAGAGTGCGTTGGGATCATAGTCGACGGCACCGCGACTCGTGAGAAGGGACACGTTGACGCCAAAGACGCCCGGCTGATCGGAGAGAAACCCTTCGATGCGCGTGCAGCAGCCGCTGCAGGTCATGCCGCCGATGCGGAGGCGCAGCGTGTCGACACGGAGGCCGCCGCGCGAGGGCGCAGACGGGAGGGACGGAGTGGGATGGCGGAGCAGGTTTTCACGGTCCAACTTGAGCGCCTTGACACGGTCTGCCATGGTCTTGGGTGTGGCAGAGCAGGAAGAAGAGGAGGAGGATAGAGGGGCCTTGCTGTTGCTGCTGCATCCAGTGGACGCGGACGCGCAGCAGGAGGATTCCTTGGCGGTGGCGAGGGGAGGGGGCGAAGGAGAGCTGCAGCAGGTGTCGACGACGCCGTCACCGTCTTGAACGTTCGAGCAGCAGGCTCCTCCGCCGCTGGCCGTTGCGGCGGACGGGAGTGGAGGAGGAGGGGCCGCTTTCTCTCCGCAGCATCCAGTGGCGCACGGCGGTGCCTCCAGCTCCTCCACCGCGCGCTCGTTGAGGACAACAGGCGGAGGGTCTTGCTCTCCGCCGCCACAGCAGCCCTTGGAAGCACAACTGTTGTCCTCCATCACCATCTCCCCCACTTCGTCCTCCTCCGTCGACGTTTCGGCGGGAATCTCCACCGGCGGCTCCACCGTGGGGGTTTCGTTCGCGCAACTTCCATCTGCGCAACACGATGCCGATTCTCCTCCGTTCTCCACCACCACCTCATCCTCCTCGTTCTCCACCACCGCCGAAGACACGAGAGAAGATTCGTCCGTGCCGTTCCCTTCGTCCACCTCCTCCTCCAGCATCTTCTTCCCCTCTCCCGCACCAATGGGCTCCTCCGCCGCAGCCGCCCCCACCTCCACAGCAGCACCGCCCGAAGCCCTCTTCTTCTTGCTCGCCGACTTCTTCTTGCGCGCCATGTCGGTGTTCTTGGATCTCCCCTCCGCTCGCGATCTGTTCTCCGCTGTTATTTCGCCTGATCTCGCTTTCGTTGCCACGTTTTCGCTCCTGGCTTCAGACACACGCGACGAGTCCCCTAAAGCCAAACTGCCCAACACCCCCAACCCAACAACAGAAAGAAGGAAAACAGAGGAACAGAAATAGGGGGGTGGAGGAGGATGGAGGAGCGCAACATACTGAGGTTCATGTGGGCACAGTCGCTTCAAGGCGCACTTAGTGGCCGACGCGGACTAAGTGCGCACAACCCCCAAGATACGACGCGGAGCACCATGCAGCACATTGGCAAGCTCGGCCTCGCGATCTCCACGGACGCACCGCCATCCTCCGCGCTGTCAGGAGCAGCACACTCGCTTCCTCCTCCTCCTCCTCCCCCTCCACCCGTGTTCAGCACGCTCCCGTCGCTGAATCCACCGGCGTACTTTGAGATCGTCGAGCACCGTGTCTATCGGTCCAACAAGTGCGACGCGTCGTCCTTCCCGTTTCTCGCGACGCTGCAGCTCAACACGGTCGTGTACCTATCGTACGATGAGCTCTCGCGCGAGCTTGTCGACTTTTTCAAGGAGAAAGACATCAATGTGATTCACTTGGGCATGAAATACCGCTCCGCTACGCCCTGGAAGGGCATCTCCGAGGGCATGACCAAAGAGGCCATCGAGTGCATCCTCGACGAGCGCCGCCACCCGATCATGGTCATGTGCAAGTGAGTCTTGCGTAGCAACTTGACAGTATTCCTGGCGTCCCCTGTACTAACTGCGATTCTGTGCAGAACGGGCGTCCACTTTGCCGGCACGGTGATCGGCTGCTTGCGCCGTCTCCAGAACTGGAGTCTCACGGCGACCATAGACAAGGTGATTGGTTAGTGATGCATTGATCGCTTGGGTTTGGCTCATTCGTGGTCGTTCGCGCATAGTACCGGAATCTGGCGAGCAGTATCAAGACGCGCTTTGAGAACGAGCAGTTCATTGAGCTCTTCGACGTGGATCTCGTCACGCTGCCGCAGCAACTGCCCGCCTGGTTTGTGCTCAACCAGCGGATGATGGTGAGGACGCCTCGTGGCGAATAGAGGGAGCAAAAGCGCAAGTGTCTGACGCTTCAGTCTGTAGGAAGAAGAGCGGATCGCGCTCACACAGGATGAGAGTTTTCCCGGTCTCAAGCGCTCGCCCGTGCTGGCCTTGCCTCGACCTGGGCCGATAGAACTGCCGCAACAGACTTCCAATACCACCACCATGCCGAACGGCATCCCCCCGGCGTACCAGCGTTATTACTTTGCTGTGCAAGGGCCGCTGACGTCGCCATCAGTCAAGTTCTCCGAGAAGAAGAGTATCATTGGCGATGATGATGACGACTGAATGGCAAGAGCCTATTTAACTCCAGCAACACCATCCGTGGATTTTTCGCTGTGTATGATGTGTGTGTTATCGAGGGTCCTAATGGGTTGACGCACTCCACGTCGCTCCCGCGATCCCATGCTCGTGAAAACAATGCGCCTACGTCAGGTCCTGCGTGGCCTCGGTCTCCCCAACAATTCCCTCCTTGACACGCAAGAGAATCGAAATCTTCCACGGCTCAATCTTGGAGATCGTGTCAAACTGGTACACGGCGTCCGAGAACGCGTCGCCGTTGAAGTTCTCGTACGCTTGGAACATGGCCTAATGATAATCACATCGCTCAGAACGCACGTGCAGAAGAAGTCTAGGTGTTCACACTTGGTCCGTACCTGGAGGAACTTGCCCTCGCGACTGTCGCCAAACGTGTAATCGATCTCCTGGTACTCTTGCGCCTTCATCTGCACGAGCACGAGATCGCTCGTCGCGAGCGCGCAGATACCAGCGTTCAACAAGTGGTTCTTGGCGTTAAACTTGAGCAGGTTCGAGTCCATCGACGCCTTGGCGATGCTCTCGTAAATCTCCATCGCCGAATCGTATCGCCCGAGCTGCGCCGACAACTGCGCGACCTTGAGCAGCATGTTGTTGGCCGACGATTGCTGGTTCTCGCCCGAAAAGTAGTCGGCGGCCTGGCGGTAAGCCTCGAGCGCATCTTCCTTATTGTCCTGGCCTTCGTACACCTCAGCAATCTGCTTCTGGAGCTTTGCCGCGTTCGAGAAGCGACCGGCTTCGCACAGCATGACAATCGCTGTCTTGAAGTAGTCAATCGAGTCTACGCATGAGAAGAGATCGCCATCAGTCCGCAGGCGATACAGATACGGTGCCCCTCCACTGCTCACCTTGAGGGTGGACCTTCGCCATCGCCTCGCCCGCAGTCTGGTAGAACTGGGCGGCTCGTGAGCTCTCCTTGATTTTCATCTGCGGAATCCCCCCACCGATACCATCCCACAGAGTCAGACTTTATAGCATTTCCTGTTTGCACATCAAGGAGTTTCATCCACGCACCTGGCACTCGGCGCACTTGGCGTACGCGTCCGCGGCTTCCTGCCCTGTTCACATGCCGCACCCCCTATGAGCATCCCTCCCTCCACGTACTCGCTTACTGACCCCCTCAAGCCACGTACATTTCCGCGCGACCTTGTACTGGTTGCCGGCCTTCTCAAAGAGATCGCTGGCGTCCTCGAACTTCTGCGAGCCCGAGCCAAACGAGAAGAAGGACGTCTTCTTGAGGGCCTTCTGCGCCTGCGCGTAGTAGTCCGCGGCCTTTGCCTCCGCCGACATGTTCGCGTCCTCTGCGGCTTCTTGTCAACTGGCCTCGGTTTCGCCTCTACAAGCTCCGGCACAAGAGGCTCGTTTTCTCTTTGGAGCGTGGACAGTGTATCCCCGGATACGGTTACACAACTGTACAACGTACCCACCAGAAGGGGGGCCGAACCAGCCTAAATCACTTTTACATCCTAAAATCGTATTTACCACTCAATATATGCGTGCTGGTTTTACGGAGTATATATATTTTTGCGTAATGTGAGCAGCAAGTCCAACTTCAACGACACAAGTGCGTACGATTCATCATCCGCACGCGTCGTCACTCTTCGCCCGTGAGTCGCTGTTTGATCCGCAAGAGAATGGTTATGTGCCAGGGGTCAATCCTGGTTGCTTTGTCAAACGCGTACACGCCGTCCGCCAAACGTTCACTGTCGGAGCTCTCGTAGGATTGCACCAACGCCTGTGAATGAACCAAGAAATCCTCCAGCGTCAGGGTAGATACTTCATATCCCGCAGTTGCCGATGACTCCTGTACGCACCTGGAGAAGCGCGCCCTCACGGCTGTCGGCAAACGTGTCGACAATACCTTGGTACTCGTGCAGCTTGGTGTGCACCAACGTGAGGTCATTCGTCGCCAGGGCACAAATGCCAGCGTTCAGCAGGTGCATTTTCGCGGCCGAACCATGGGACTCGAGGGACTGCTTCGCGTCCGCCTCGAAGATCTGTATCGCATCACGATATCGCTTAAGCAGCGCCGAGCACTGCGCGACCTTGAGCTGCATTTTGGTGGCAGATGACGCGCGATTCTCTCGCGAGAAGTAAGTGGCCGACTGACGGTAGGCTTCCAAGGCGGCTTCTTGGTTGTTGACTGATTCGTATCGCTCCGCGAGTAGCCTTTGTGATTCTGCGGCCTCCAAAATCCGACCAGCAGCATAATGCAGTCGGATATCTTCCTGAAGCCGATCGATGGAATCTGTTGTACAGCAAACACGAGAATAAAAACTCAGACACTAGCAACAAGGAAGCGACGCTCCACTGCTTGTAGTAAGTACCTTGCATACTCATGCTGTTGCTTTCCCAGTAGAAATGATGGAGGGATCTCAGGACTTTCGTATGGTATCGTAGCTTACCAAATGCCAGTTCGTGGGGGTCAATGTCTTCGTCTGTCTGGTGCCCTTCAGACCAAAGTTGGGTTCATGGGTTATTTTCGTTGGAGAGTGTACCCATGAAAGGCAACCAATTGGCGGTCGCCCACTCGGATCTCAGCAGCACTGGTGGGATCAATTACTGTTGAATCTGGTAATCTACAGAAACCGTTGTTACCATGATACGAATGCATTCCGTACTGGGACTTCATCCCTGACACTTAGAACTCCTTGGTCTGACGGTACTCCTGGACCTTGGCGGATTCGTTGACCTGATTGTAGATGCGGACCAAGTGCGGGAACCCGTCGATCCAAGTGGTCGGGATGCCGCTGAAGCGACCGAACTTGAGGCTCACGATGACGCCGTGGATCGCGAGATCCGCGACCGTGAGCTCGGCGCTGACCGCGTACTGCGCGCCCCACGACGCCACACGTTTGTCGGCGGCCGTGAGCTGACTGCCAAAGCTGCCCTCGATCAGCGCCTGGCGGGCTGCGATCTGCGCCTCCGGTTCCATGCGGTGCGTCGGGTACAAGGCCATATAGAACTCATCGATCAGACATAGCATCTCGTCGATGCGCAGCCCGAGCAGCGGGTCGTTGACTGGATACAAGCCCGTGAGGCTACCCACGTAACGCAGAATCGCCAACGACTGCGCCATCACGTCGCCGTTGATCTCGAGGAGGGGCAGCTGGCCAAACGGCAGGCTCTCTGCGTCGCGGCGTACCGCGTACTCGGCGCGGGTAATGCGCTCATCTTCGAACTCGAAGCCACCAATGTGAAGCGCCAAGCGAATGGGCGACCCACGGCCGGCAACTTCAAAGTACGTGAGCTTGAGCTTGGGTGCGACGTTGCGCGGGTTGGCATACCACTCCTTGACCTTTTGGTGCTCGCGGATCTTGGTCGCAGCAGCATTGATCTCAACATAACCATCGGTCACGTTTGTAGGCACGTGGTCCAGCACGCCGTTCTGCAGGATGCGCACGCACGCAAAGATCACAATCTCGTGGATGAACACATCATCCTTGGCCTGGAACACAGGGTACTGCTTCATCTTGACGAGACGTGCTTCAATGCGGGTGAGGTAGCGAGGCAGAATGCTGGTCGCGAGTTCTTCTCGCAGCGCCTTTTTCTTCTCCGGGTCCTGCTCGCGGAACGACGGACCCATCTTGTCCTGGAGCTCATCAAAGACACTGAGGATCTCGTCGACCTTGAGCGCAGCGACCGCGTCATTGGCCGGGTACAAGTTGGCGAGCCGGCCGGCGTAGCGGAGAATCGCCTGCGACTGCGCGAGCACTTGGCCGTCGACCTCGAGCACGGGCGTCTGTCCGTAAGGGAGCGACGCCTTGCGCGCGCTGAACTCAGCGTGCGAGATGCGCTCGTCTTCGAACGGCACGTCGCCAATGGCGAACGCGAGGCGCACGCTCTCGGCGCGGCCGGCCGCGTTGAAGTAGACGAGCTTGAGCTTGGGGTACGCTGGCATGCTTGTTGTAGTGGAGGAGGAGACGGAGGACTTGGGCACTTGAGGGCGACTCTAAGAAGATCGCCTTGACTCGCTTTCGAACTCGAGATCTACGCCGTGGTGTGGGAGGAGCCCACGCTGATGCCACGGTGGACTCGTGAGATTCCACGGTGGCACGAGAGCCTACCAGCGGAATTTTCCGCTGGTGAAAGATCGAAACATGAATCATGTTACATGATTGCGTCAAGAATCTCGTAATCTCATTGTGGGAAGCTCTTCTCGATGAGATCTCGTATTAATCCAGTCTTAACTACTGAGTCCATAGTGCGGTGAGCAAACACAGTGTGCATCTTCTTCCAAGTGTCCTGCCGTCAGTGACGGTAGTTCTTCTAGGTTGTAGCTCGGCGAGAAGCAGTGGTCAGGTTGAATCTGGTCTTAATACTACGTAGTATTACCATTCTTACCTGACGACGAAATGCATTTCGAATAGGTAAAATGCGATTGGGACTTCATCCCCCACTCAAGCTTAGAACTCCTTGGTCTGACGGTACTCCTGGACCTTGGGAGACTCGTTGACCTGGTCGTAGATGCGGATCAAATGCGGGAACCCGTCGACCCAGGTGGTCGGGATGCCGCTGATGTGACCAGCCTTGAGGCCCAGGACAACACCGTGGAGCGCGAGATCCGCGACCGTGAGATCGGCGCTGACCGCGTACTGCGCGCTCCACGACGCCACACGTTTGTCAGCGGCCGTGAGTTGACTGCCGAAGCTGCCCTCAAGCAGCGCCTGGCGCGCAGCGGTCTGCGCCTCTGGTTCCAAGCGGAACGTCGTCGCCATGGTGCTGTAGAAGTCGTCAATCAGACAGAGGATCTCGTCGATGCGCAGCGCGAGCATCGCGTCGTTGACCGGGTACAAGCCCGTGAGGCTACCCACGTAGCGCAGGATTGCCAACGACTGCGCCATGACGTCACCGTTGACTTCAAGCACAGGCAACTGACCAAACGGCAGGATCTCTGCCTCGCGGCGTTTCTCAAGCTCAGCACGATCAATACGCTCGTCTTCGAACTCGATGCCACCAATGTGAAGCGCCAAGCGAATGGGCGACCCACGGCCGGCAACTTCAAAGTACGTGAGCTTGAGCTTGGGCACGGCGTTGCGCGGGTTGGCATACCACTCCTTGACCTTTTGGTGCTCGCGGATCTTGGTCGCAGCAGCATTGATCTCAACATAACCATCGGTCACGTTTGTAGGCACGTGGTCCAGCACGCCGT
>JAADXL010000014.1:0-108404 GCA_023337755.1 Pythium aristosporum | reverse complement strand
CGTTGGGCATCATCGCCGCACACTGACGGTACAGTCATTGTGCGTCACGGAGACCTTGCTGAGGCCGGTGACGGTGCCTGCGCTTGGGGTCCGCTGGCGCGGGGATCGATGGCGCACCGGTTGCGTACTGTGACAGCTGGTTGTGGGTGACGATGACCTAACCGGCTGGCTAGTGTTCTGGGACACCTGAGCTGGGGGAATCTCTCGCGCTCAAGAAAACGAACTCTTTTGGCGCCGCCAAAAGAGACTCAGACGGCTAGTTGCTAATTCTCCTCCTTCTAAACGGTACCTGTAGGTGTGCCGGCGGGCATGGAATTCGCGTCTCTCGCGCTCGTTGCTGATCTCGGCTTGTTCTTCTTCGAGCACATCCCGCAGCTGCCACGTTCGCAGTAACTCGTGTAACGCGATTGAATCATGCGTGTGCCGTGTTGAGTTGCTTCGGTCGATGTGGTCATCGAGCGTGCAGTTGAAGTCACCGCCGACGAGCACTGGGCCGTGCGGACACGCGTTGCCGGCGATCAATTCAAATAAGTGCTCGCGCTCGGGTTGGGCCCCTGGGCCGTACACGTTCACCACAGTGTGGGTCACGTTCTCGACTTCAAATTGGATTGCCATAAACCACTGCGACCACTGAGATTCCCATAGTGGTCTGGGATTTCGCACTCGTCCCCCCGGTCGGACCAGGATGGCTACCCCGGCCGCTGCATGTGGCGTTGGCCCCCAGAAGGACCACTGGTCTAGATGCTCGTCTGCTCGCAGCCCCCATCCTGCAGCGTACTTTCGGTGGAGTATCCCACGCCATCGTTCCGTCGCTCGCGTTTCTTGTAGGAGCACTACGTCGAGGTGTCCGAGTTCCGTTCGTAGCCTCAGTCCATCGAGCCAAGCATCTATCGCATTGGTTTCTTTCAGCAATCCTCGGACGTTTTGAGTTAGACACAAGATCGCCGGCTCGCTAGTGTCCCCGTTGGTGCGCTGTTGCCGCTTTCCCGGTGCCCGTTGTGCTCTCCCCCTCAGTGTGCCGCTCTCTTGTCCAGCTCTTGCTGGTTTGGAGGCGGGCGCTTGCTCGTGCAATCGGGGCCGATCACACGAGATGGGCATCCGTGGGATGCCCTTAGTAGTGAGAGGGTGACTCGCCCACACCGAGCTGAGCTCGTGTGAGCGGGTCCGCCTGTTCGCTGCACAAGCCGCCATCCAGTGGTGCCGGAAACAGTCGCCGAGCCGCGAGCCATTCGCGTTCACCGATCGCTGTCGCCGTGGCCGTGGCCACCTCTGCGTGGTCGAGTGTTGAGAGCCACACGATGAGTGCGTCACACCGTTGCGGGATGGGGCAGTCGGTGAACTCCCAGGGGAGACAGCCTGGGATGATGAGCAGGTATGCCAGCAGCTTGCACCATGCCGTCTCCTCGATGCCGTGTCTCGCTCTGGACGGTATGTTAAGGCGCTTCTTGCCTGCTGCGGCCTCGAGGCGCTCCCAGCGGTCCGTGGCTTGGGCTAGGCACCACCTCGTTTCCGCCGTTGTGGTCGGGGCCGCAAGCGCCTCGAGCCACGTCTGGCAGAAGGTTTGGGAGCTGCTGGAGAGTTGATCTTGAATCCGATGCAGGAGCTGAACATGTCCGACGCAGGTGGCAGCTCGGCCGGCTCGCAACAGGACGCCGTCTGGCAGCGTGGCTACAAGGACCTCAAGGTATGGTAGCGCGCGCACGAGATCGACCAATGCGCCGACGTCGTCTTGGAGAATCTCGGTGGCACGTGTTGGTCCTTGTGCCTCACGAATGGATTCGTACACACCTGGGTTGGCCTTGCGTTGCCTACCACGCCATGTCTCAAACGCTCGAGTGTTCGACGTGTATGTTCGTTGAACTTGTCGTGTGATTTCGTCGCTGTACGGTGGGCGTGCGCGCAGTTCTCTGATGAGTTGGTCTTCTCGTTCGCCTGCTGGCGGTAGCGTCTGCGACCTCAATCCTTCAGGCGTCAGCTGCGTGAAGGGCGGCGAGCTGATCGAGGTGCCGCTGGACAGAATGGTGAAGACGCTTTCTGAGAGCTAGCTGTTTTGCCGTGCTGCACCGATTGTGGCGCCAGAACCTTGGAGCAAGTTGAAGTTTGGCGCCGATGGGGGCTGCTTGGAGGCCGATAGCTCGGTGCCACTACCGGTGGGGTTCGCTTCGCTGCTGTCCTTCGTGCTTGCAATCGTGTCGCTGCCTTCCATAGGAGTGTCCATGTCGCTGGCCTTGGTGTCCGTCGCCGAGTTACTCGTCGGACCGCTGGGCTCGTAGACTGATCCGTCCCCCGGTGTGTGTGGAGGTGACGGTGGGAAGCTGATGTATTGAGTTAGCTCGGGATCCGTGAATGGCAGTACCCGTTGGACCTTGGCGAGCCTATCTTTCATGTCCGCCCGCAATCGCTGCGTACCCACCCAGTGTTTGTACGTCTCGTTAGACACTCGGGCCGCAGTGAAATGGCCTATGGCTTGCCCGTTCTGGACCGAGTGGTGGAGCAATAACACCAGCGGCACTACCTTGTTTCGCCTGTAGACGTCCATGTGCGCTCGGAATGACGCCGGGGATACCGTGGAGACAATCGCCCGCTTGGTGACCTTACCGTCCACGCGTTTGCTCTCGTTGATGCGGTACCACTGGGGGAACGCGTTGCCGTCTGGCATGACATCGACGTCGTACAACGGTTCGTCGACCCATTCGACAAAGGCTTTGATCTCAGGCTCACCGCCCCAGTGCTTTCTGTCGATGACGATGTCGCCCGGCTGTCGCCCGGCTTCCAGAAAGTGGGCCTTGAGCTGTTTGACGGCATCTGCTTCTACCACTTTGCCGAGCACTGTGGCGCACAGGTTCGCCAAGTTGAGTGTTCCGTCGCTGATCATACCTTGTAGATTGCGGGCAAGCTGCTGTGCCAGTCGACCACCAAGCCTCTTGGCGTGGACTGCGTCTGATTGGATCGTGACCTCATCTCCGCATTGGAAGGCTTGTGCTGCGACGAGAGCGTACTTGAGGCACGAACCGTTGCGCGGCGTGCGCACTTCAGTCAATCGCGCCGCCGCGAGTACGTCCGCTATCTTCTCCGTGGCTCGCTCGGCTGCTTTGTGGCCGACTATCTCGACCTCTGGACTTGCAGACGTGTCCTCAGCGGCCCGTAATCCTCCTCGCTCCGTGGGCAAGAACGTGGTCATTGTGAGCTGTTCCGCTCGTTGTTTGGACATCGTCGGTCGTTGATGCGCTCGGATACCGAGCGTGTTGCGCGCGCGCGGTGCGTCGGCCTTTTTACCATCGATCTTTGTTGTGCTCCTTGCTCGTGCGTGCCTGCCTCGTGGGTGGTGCTCTTGCAGCACTCTTGCTTCCATCGGAAGTGGCTCTGACAGCAGCTGCCGCGTGTCTTCGTTTCTCGCCGGCTTTCGGCCTGGGTTCCTCGTGAGGTTCGCTCTCTGCTTCGCTGGCTGGCTCTGGGACGTCTTGGCTGGTGGAGGCACCGTTCATGCGCTTGCTGCCATTGAGTAGGATGCTGATTTGAGCCTTCTTTGCCGATTTCTTCTTCTTGTTCTTCGCTTTGCTCTGTGGCTTGCCACCTTGATCTCCTGCCGACGCCTCCGTGGCTTTCGAGGGGGCCTCGCTCGGCTTCGGGACGGCGTCTTTTGTTGCAGCTGGTTCAGCGAGCTCGAGAGCGTACTGACGCCTCATGCGTTCAAGTTGTCCTCGGAACGCGTCCAGATCCGCTGCCACCGGCTCGAAATCGTGCTCTGCATTGACCGGGATCTCAATTACTCGCATGTAAGGTTCCCTTACAGAGTCGGCGGTCTCCTTGTTGGGGCACTTGTTGCGGTAATGAGTTGTCTCGAGACAAATTGTGCATGGCTGCCGCGTCGCCAGTCGCGGTTGATGGAGTCCGATCGCGAACGTGATATCTCCATGCTTGACAGTGAGCTCTCGTACGTTTTCGATGCCGGGCGGGGCCTCGACACTGTTGTACGTGATTCGGGTCATGTACGGATCCAGTGTCTTGGCGCCCGTCGGCTCAACGGGTTCGATGTTGAGAATGGGGATCCCGCCGCCTAACTCTGTGGCGATTGCGTGGACGTCGGCCAGTGCAAGTCCTGCTTTGCCGATGAGGTAGCAGCTGTACAGTAGTTGCACCGTGTCCCTGTCGAGACCGTATCCTCCTGTTCGAAGTAGCTCGCTGATCTGAGCGTCACTGCTCCGAAAGGGAACGGTAGGACGTACCCCTCCCACTTGTCACGTAGCTCGGGTCGCACAAACTTGAGGATCGCGCGTCTGGAAGCCGCCGAGACGGAAATGGAATGGACGTCGGTCATGAGATCCACAACCACGTCCGTTGGTCCTTCTCCGGTTTGATTCTTGGCAAGCATCTGCATGTAGAAGTGGTACTTGGCCGTTTCTGCTGGCATACGCAACTGGCCTGGCGTGTCAATGTGCAGGCAGTACGTGAGCAGATCCCTTTGAATTTGCTCGAACGCCAGTCGCTCGCGTAACGTGTGCGTTTCAACGATGAATCGCGGGGGGCCAGCCAGATGGATTTTCTTGGCTCTCCACAGGTACAGCGTCATCGTCTCGTCCTCATTGAGCGGCCTTCGTGGGTATGCGTCGGGAATGACTCGGTAATGAGTAGCTTTCGCGAGTTCGTAGTACTTCTTGTATCGGGTCACGTCGTCGTACTCCAGCTGTGCCGCTTTCTGGCTCACTTTCTGCTTCAAGAGCACCTCGCGAGCCTTCGTCCAGGGATATTCCGTCGCTTGCTTCTTGTCCGATCCCGGATCGAGCTCCTTTTTTTTACGCTGTGCCGCGCGCTTGTCACGTCCACGTCGCGTCGTCTTGCGCGCAGAGCGTGCCTGTTGCTCCTCAGGGACGGCATCTGCTTGCGCTGGTTCGTTGCTCGTGCCACGATCCGTGGGAGTTGCTGTGCTCTCTCGTGGTTGGTTGTCGTGCTCGCCATTGTTGACAGCGTCGGGCGCGTTGGCGGGCGCTCCGGCAGCGAGCTGCTCGTCATTGTCGACAGCGCCGGGCTCGTTGGCGGACGCTCTGGCATCGAGCTGCTCGCCATTCTTGACAGCGTCGGACGCGTTGGCGGGCGCTCCAGCAGTGAGCCGCTCGCTGTCCTGCACTGTCTTTTCGGACGGTTCAGCCTCGGTGTTCGCGTTGGTCTTGTTCGTGTTCGCTGCCTCGTTATTGGTTCTGTCGTCGGACGTCTGATCGCCTTGTTCATAGGGCGCGGGTGCGAACTTGCTCTTCTGGCGCTTCGACTTCGTTGATTTCCCCTTGCGCGCTCCTTCCTGTACTTGAGCTGCGAAGATGTTGTCGGAAGTCGAGTTCATCTTTCCGCCCGCCACGCGTAGGAGCTCTTCTAGGTCGGCGCTAGAACCGAGCTTCATCTCTTTCGACGCCTGAGACGCGTGCTCATCGTTGAGCGCAACCGGCGTGCTCGTGCTAGGCGTGGAGCCGTCGGGATCGCCCCCGCCGTGCGCGTCCGCCTGCGAGCGTCCGGGCGGCGGCGGGTCGTCGCCCATTTTCGTTCCGTCACTGCTGAGAGCATTGTGCTGGCGACGTGGCTCACAGGCTCGATTTTTCTGTAGCCGAACGTGTCGAACTCGACGACTTTTGAAGACGAGGAAGCATTCGAAGCAGCCGAGGCCGCTGAGGTGGCTGCGGCCACCGCTGTGCAGGTTCGTGGAGATGACTGATCGATCAAAATCAACTGTACGAGAATGTCGGGCCGTAATTTTGTAAGTTCTGAAACGTCGCTCATCGTCCTCTTGTGTGTCGGCGAGATTGATATCTCGAATGAAGAACAAGGCGATCATGCCACACTGCATCAATCCACAACAAATCTTGTGTCACACGTCACATACGTGTATTGTATCCTATTCGAGTACATCCATCGTTCACACTTCATCACCTGTATATCACAGTACATCTTCACAGTGAATTGCTTGCCCCGCCCAGGCCGTAGTTTCAAGAAAAAGCCACACGGGAGAGCACTTGTTACGGTATTCAGGATTTGTATCACCTTTCGCAATAGTTCCCAAGAAGTATGGTTGTGGGCGCGAAAACGCATTAGTCCGACGAGCTTGGCTCGGTGGGCCTCCTGCCCCTGCGCGCCCACAACCACCTCAAATGCAGGTTTGCTATACCGTAGCTAGAAGCCATGTGAGCTAGCATGTGAGCAAGTTATAAGGCTACCCAAGGAAGTGCAGTTGAGGCCAAATGTACTATAATAATGCGAAAACCAGTAAAATACCGGGCTTTGAAAAACCAGTGACGATACCGGTAAAAATGCACTCAATCTCGGCCAACTCACCCCCAATTGGGGGTGAGGTGAGTAGTTCGTAGTTCAAAGAACTATTTGGGGGCCCCAAATAGTTCTTTGAACTACGAACTGGCATTTGTGGGCTTCGCCCAACAAGCAACAAGTTGTGGTGCTCACTGGTAACAGCCCGCACTTGTTTATCAGGGAAATGCACTTGGTTTTTAAAACCAACTTAAAAAGTTATTCCCGCGATGGATCGCTTTGATGTGGGATTTGAGTAGGCCGACGTTGCGTTCGATTAGGACTTCGGTGGGAGGCACGTCGATAGACAGGAGTTTTGTGCCGTTGCTGAGCGCCTACTTCAGAAGTATTTTTAAATCTAAAACCGAAATCCGCCAATATTAAAATATTGGCGGATTTCGGTTTTAGATATATATGGGATATTGAACTCTCGAACCCCTGATCCTGGGGACGTGGATGGTGGGTTCGAGCGAGCGCGACTGGGCGTCTGACCGTTGGCCGAAGCGACTGCTCGCTAGATGTCGGCGTCCGTCAGAACCGCGAATGAACCGCCCAACTATCTATCGTATCCTACAGTGAGGAAAACCTTGTCCGGCGTGAGCTGGCATGGTGAAAACCTCACAGCGACGTCGAGATCTTGTCAGCGGTCAGGAACAGAAGCACGAAGGCCTTGAGGGAGAAGCCGTGGCCGTTGGGGCCGGTGTAGATCTCTACCGTAACGGAAACCACCCCATTTCCGCGCCCGCTGCACTTCGTCGGAAATCCAAATTGGTTTATCGGTTAGTTCCAATCTGCATTGCTCGCCCACCAGAGGTGGGGGAGGCGTAGTTCGTAAAACAAAGAAGTGCGTATGAGCTTATGTTGTGTGAAGAGTTGATGCACCTTATGTTGTGCTCATGTTGTGCTAAGAGAATGCTGACGGACAACACTGTACTCTGCCCAGCAACCGTAGTTCTTACGAACTACGAACATTTCGCTTAAAGAGTAACTGGCTTCCGCTGTGCGAGTACCGGGGATGTTGATCAGCGAAACACCAGCTATAGAAATGTACCCTAACCTAATACGCTAAGTGAATTCCCTTCCTCCTCCTCGTATCCCCACGCTGTAATCCCGTATCTCGGCCACGGCCAATCCAATGCCGGCCCCTTGCAGGCGATTCGTCCGACGCGCGGTTCCGGCGATTATGGGCAAGGTCCCGTCGGACTCCGCCCTCAGCACTAACACTCTCGCTTCCCCGGCACGAACACACCAAAACCCAACTGACTGCTTCCCGCTTCGTCGCCTGCCGCACGCCACGAATCCTTCTCCGAAACGCCTAAGTCCCTCGCACCGGAGCCTTCCCCTTGTACGCCGTCGCCTTCTCACTCGTCTCCCCATTCCATGGAACGTCGTCTTCTCACGGGTCCTTCCATAACCCGCGTAGAGTGGGTCGGCCCACTCGACGACCCGCGACTCGGCCCGCCCGCCACGCGAACACCCGCACACACACGTCGCAGAGTACTGGTCACTCGCCGTGGATCACTAAAAGCGACTACAGACAGTTCTTGTCTAAATGTGGTTCTCCACGCGCAACGGCTGTCACAACGAAGGGGGATTCGCATTCTCCTTCCAAGCCGGTCTCACCACAGAGCATTTCCAAAACAACCCACAGAGCATCGGAAGACCCGCAAAAATGGCGTGGCGACCGCTCCTCGCGTCGGTCATGAACTGGTCCGTGTGGGGCTTCATGCTACTGCTCGTGTCGTCACAGTTTCTCGGTATCGTGTGGGATGCAATCGAGTCGACCGCACTTGTTATACGGCTGTAGTCCCGACAACCCGCCCGCACCGATCCTTGGCATGAACGACGAGCCGTACACGGATCGAAGCCTCGTGTGCATGCCGCGTGGTCGAAGTTACGTCCCCATACAGGTCAGCGAAGTCCTCGCGAATCCCCGATACTCACAAGTGGTCGACACGACGGGTGCGCCCATCAGTGGTTTCCGCATGTCTCGACGTGAGCAGACTTCTTTGGAGGCCAGCACTGTCCTCCACTATCAGCACGTGTGTGAGCACATCGCAGACGCTCGACGCCATCCACGACAGCTGTGAACGGCTCGGGTACAACATCACCCCTGAAGAGCTCCTCATCGTCGGAGACAGCACGAGCGACACAACCTACACGATCCCACGTGCTCTCCCGATTATCATCATCCCGTACTGGGACAACGCCTTCAACGCGCATTATGTGATCCCTGGTTGGGATGGCATGGCGTGCGACTTCCGACTTGACGGTACATTTTCGCTCCCTGACGAGAAGACTGCAGTGTTGCGCGGAGTGCCTCGCGCTATGCGCGGATCGAAGACAGTGCAATGGCTTGGCAAACCCGGCGGCGTGTGGCGTAACGGTTGGTACGAGGACGGCACAGGTCAGCGGTGGTCTTCACACATGTTAACGACGGACTGGTCCAATGTGTACGGACTCAAAGCCATGGAGTTCGACTTGCTGCGCAACGTTGTGATCGACTGTGAAACGCAGAAATCCCTTCGAGAGTGCATCGACTTCATGAGCATTGAAAGCTGGGGCAAGCAGTGCAGTGCCGTGGCCGATGTGAAGCGATGCAATCAACTGTTTATCTCGAATGTAACCCATTTTGGGTTCTTCTTGTTTGACGCCGAAGTGGTGCGCACTGTCAGGAACACGTACTCACTCGAGACACTGATCTCCAATGTCTCGACGCTTCAGCTGCTCTTTCGGTGGTGGGTTTCGATGATGGTCATGGCGAATAGCTACCGACGCGGCGTGGCCCCATGGCAAACCGCTGGCATCGGAATGCTCTCATCCTCCCGCACTTTCAACCTACTCCCCGTCATTTTGTTGCCGCGACTCAAGATGATCATGGCAGCGTTTTGGGCCACCGGATGCCAGTTCGAAGGTCAGCAGCGCGCAATGTCAGATGCCTGGTTTGCCATGTACCCAGCAATATGCGAGCTGCTGTTGCTGTACTACAGTCTGCTCAATTTCATCGCCAAGGTCACGTACCGCCGAATGAGCGACGCGTGGTTTGGTCCGACGCTCCTTGCGCTTGCGTTGATGCATCGCTTCCGCAAAGAACTCGCTGACTCCACGTGACTGGGCGTCGATGGCCGCGTGGCGACAGTCATCACGACCGAAGAGTTTGATTCGCTTCGTGTGGTCGACATGCTCACGCCGAGTATCGCGTTCCGCCTGAACGGCAACATCGCACTCGTCTTCTACGCAAAGATCATCTTGCTCGCGCTCAATCTCATACCGTTGGTCCTGTCGGAGAACATGACCAAGGCGGGCAGGACGTATCGGCTGTGCGGAGCCTGTGGGATCGAGCAGACGCTCGCGCTCCGCGCATCCAACATTGGTGGCCTTGGTCGCTCCCCTGCGTACGCCATTCACGACAGTCTCGTGCAGTCGTCACCTCGGCGTCAACAAGGATGGATCCAACCCGCCACTGATTCCATCGGCACTGCTGTCATTCACTGCACATCCGAAGACAATGCAAGAGACGAGACGGGTCCGGTTGCTGCCACCACCGGACCGTCCTTAGATACTACCAAGAAGACATTTGTGCTGATCGGGTACGAGGTCAATCGCCTGGGTTACCTCATCTTTGGTGAGCGGTTCCTGGTCAGCTTTGACGACTGGTTCATCGTGACGTCGCTGGCGCCACTGCGCGTCATCGACACGCTATGGAACCACCGCGTGACCGTGTTTGACGTGACGAAGACTGACGACGGACGGTTCGTCGTCGAGCGCAAGTCGCGTATTTGCCGCTTGGATGACAAGACGCTGCTCGCTGTCGCCTGGTACGACTTGGTGGTGTGCGCCTTTCCTTGAGCTCTTGAGCTGACCCGCTCGCAATCTGCGAGTGGCTACATATTCACTCGTTTTCGATATTTCCAATATGACTCACCAAAATTGACAAATCGCCGTTGGATCCATGTTTCAAAAGACTGACATGCTCAACTAGTGACATGTAGGGCTTCTATTCAGAGCACTTTCGAGAATGTGGGTGGTGTTGCGCGAGGGGTAGGGTCGCACAGGTATTGATTGGTTCGTGGTGGGGAGCACCCCAGTGACTTTGAATTTGTATATACGCCGTTATGACTTGGAGTTTGTATGGTCGACGCCGCCGCCTCACTGGTCTAAAGCGCGTTGGTGTTGTTGGCTCCACAGCCAGCCGCGCCCTAGTTGCTCTTCCTTTCACTCAGCGTTCAAGTCAAAGCAAGTTCCAAGATGGTAAGTGCTAGGTTCCACGCCCCGTGGGGCGTCCTCTCCGCGCCCATGGCATCCCCTCTGCCTCCCGTCTCGTCGCCTTCTTCTTCGCGCGTCGATCCATACCACTGCCGGCGACCCGCGCGTCTCCACAACGGCAGTATGGGCTCCAGAGCCGACTGACTCGAGGATCGTGTAAGCGGCAGAACGGGCTTCCCAGCGGAGTCCCCAGCGCAATAGTGGAGTGGGCGGCGTATGATAGCTGTCGGAAACAGAGCAGCTTTCGAGCGCTGCGATTCGTGCTCCGTCCCTGAGCTGAACCCGGCACCAATAGGTTCGCGAGAACGGTTGCATCCCAATTGGCGAGACGGACAGGAGAATCCAGCGTGCATAATGAGCGTAGCTGTTGGGACGAACGACGAGAGTGAGAAAGGCAGAGGGGGCGATGCGTCTGTGGCGACGCGCTGGGGCGTGCAAGTTGCATGTCGGCGATCGAGATGGCTAACGATTTTGATTGCGATTGTGAACCATAGACCAAGGGTACCCAGGCTTTCGGTAAGCGTCACAACAAGTCGCACACTATCTGCCGTCGTTGCGGCAAGAGCTCGTACCACATCCAGAAGGGACAGTGCTCGTCGTGCGGCTACCCGGCGGCCAAGATGCGCAAGTACAACTGGAGCCAGAAGGCTCTTCGTCGCCGCACCACGGGCACGGGCCGCATGCAGTACCTCAAGACTGTGAACCGCCGATTCAAGAACGGTTTCCGCGAGGGCTCGCAGGCCGTCTCGAAGAAGGCTGCGACCAACTAGGCGTTGAGGCTTTGACGCTTAGATAAAGACGCTGTTACTCGCGTTGCACGGGCTCCCGCTACTGCAGATGACGTTGGCGCTGTCGCTTCTCGTACGAAGGCGAGCGCGGCGACGGATACCCCAGTGGCGTGGCGGGTGCACGCGGAAAGGAAGTACAAATCGAGTACAAAAAGGATCTTGGGCAAGAAAAACATCTTTTTGCGCTGTGCGTACAGGAGGGCTTTCGTGCCGCTTCCCCCCAAACTTTCGCTACGACCTTTTCTACTGTGGAAACTGCGGGCAGATGTGTGCGTGTGTGTGTGTGTTGTGCCAGGAAAACGCAGGCGGCTGGCAACGCGTCGGCACGGACTCGGCTCGCGTTCAGTGAGGAGTGCTCGAATGTACCGGCAAAGCTGTTGTTGGGAACCTGGGTGCCCAGTCAAGTGTGAACGGCCTCGTTGCATAGTGAGCGCACCCTGAGTTGAGTGAGAATCAGGAGCACAGAAGCGTTTGCTCACGATCTTCACGAGCGGCGATTTCTTTCCAGCAAATCTTGCTAGGAAGGCAGGGATATATATGTGATACGAAACTGAGGCGAGCCGCAGCTGAGACCGACATCCAGTGACGGGAGAGCAGCCTTGCGACAACCTCAACCATTCTACACGACATGTCGCCGATGGATCTGGTCATGAACAGCACCCGGGTCCCGACATGCCATGCTTCAACATGGGTACGCTTTCTGAACCTGGAAGTCGCGCATGTCCGATGTGACATGTGTACACCACATTAATTAAACACAAATCCACTCTACTCTAGGACATATAGCATGTCACCCACACAAAATCCAAAGTGGAATGCCAATTCTCATGTGCACGCTCAACACTATTCTAGGCATGTTCCTCATGCTTGCAGCAAGCATTGGGTACGTGCCTATAATAGTGTTCTCCTTGCGCTCATCATATTGGGTACATCTCTGCTTTTTTTCGAAACGAGTCTCTCTTCATGAAATCCTTCTCAGCAATCTTCTCAGGACCCCTCGAGCATTTCCCTACTGGATCTCACTCTTCAATCTTCGAGCCTCCGCTCAAGCTCAAGCACTTCAAGCAAACCCCCACCATTCAAGCCACCAAACACCATGGACAATGACTCGGAAGCCGGACCGCGCGTGATCCGCTTGGCGCCGTACAAGTATGTGCACGTGCTCGATACCAACTCGAACGTCTCGCGCGTGCTCGCGGGGCCGCTCACGTACACGCGCCAAGAGCACGAGCAGGTGCTCTCCAAGTTCCCGCACAACATGATTGTGCTGCCGGCGCAGCACTATGTCGAGATCCTCAACCCGGTCGTGCGCTCGGCGGACGGAAAAGACATTGTGCGCGACCAGTACCACCAGGCCAAGCTACGCCACGGCGAGTACGAGTTCCGCATCTTTGACCAGTACCCCGAGCCATTCCCTCTCTACCCGGGCGAAGAGCAAGTGGGCACCATCAAGCCGCTCACGGTGGTGCCCGTGGACCAGGCGCTGCGCGTCCGCGCAACGCGCAAGTTTGACGACCACGCCGCTGGAGACGAATGGCTCTATGTCGGACCGGGTACCTACTACCCACGCGTCGAAGAGCAGGTCGTCGAGGTTGTGAATGCGATCATCATCCAGAAAAACCAAGCGATCAAGTTCCGCGCCGAGAAAAAGTGCAAAGACGCACTGGGCGTGGAGCACGCTGCCGGTGAAGAGTGGCTCGTGCGCGCGGCTGGCGCGTACCTGCCGCAAATCGACGAAGTGCTGGTCGACATTGTCCACGCAAGTGTGCTCACGGACCGCACGGCGCTTCACCTGCGTGCGTCACGGACCTTCAAGGACGTCTACGGCATCCAGCGCAAGGCGGGCGAAGAGTGGCTCGTCACGACCGATATCGCCGAGACCCACGTGCAGGACGTGCACGAAGAGATTGTGGGCACGGTCGAAGTCACGACGCTCACGAACCGCCAGTACTGCGTCGTCATGGACCCGGTCGTGAACGGCGTCCAGAAGCGGGGCACACGCGAGCTGCGCAAGGGTGAGGCCTCGTTCTTCCTCCTGCCCGGCGAGATGCTTGAGAACAACCGCATCGAGAACGTCCTGATTTTGGGCGAAGACGAGGCCGTGCTGGTCCACGCGAATGAGTCGTTCACTGAGAAAGAAGGCGGCAAAGAGATCAAGCGCGAGGCCGGCGAGCGGTGGATGGTCCACGGACCGCGCGAGTACATTCCGTCGATCCAAGTGCAAGTGCTCGAAGTACGCAAGGCAATCCCACTCGACGTGAACGAAGGCGTGTACGTGCGCGACAAGAAAACGGGCCAAGTGCGGGCCGTCAAGGGAGAGACCTACATGCTCCAGCCCACGGAGACGCTGTGGTCCAAGTACCTACCGCCCGAGGTCGAGCAGCTACTGGACTCGCAACGTGCGGGTTCCGCGTACGTGGAAGATCCAACTCGGGGACCCTCGACGTGGGCAGCTCCCTCCAGCTCTGCGCCTGTGAGCCTCGGCAAGGCGCCGCTGGCTTCTGGCCGCACGCGCGACCCCACCAAGCTCGTGTCGTTTGAGGTGCCCCACAACGCCGCCGTGCAAGTGTACGACTACAAGACCAAGTCGTCGCGCATCCTCTTTGGTCCGACGCTGGTCATGCTGGACCCAGAGGAGCAGTTTACGGTGCTGCGGCTCTCTGGCGGCGTGCCCAAGGAACCGAGCGTCATCAAGACGCTGTGTCTGCAGCTCGGACCCGACTTTATGCGCGACCAGATCATTGTCGAGACGTCGGATCACGCGCGGCTGCGGCTCACGATCGCGTACAACTGGTACTTTCAAGTCAACCGGCAGGATCACAACGAAGCCGCCAAGGTGTTCAACGTCAAGGACTTCGTGGGCGACGCCTGCAAGACGCTCGCGTCCCGAATCCGCGGCGCCGTGGCTGTGGAGTCGTTTGACCATTTCCACAAGCACAGCGCCAAGATCATTCGCACGTCGATTTTTGGCCTGGATGAGACGGGCAAAATGCGGAACTCACTCGTGTTTGAGGCCAACAACCTCTGTATCACGAACGTCGACGTGCAGTCCGCCGAGCCCGTGGACGCGCTGACGCGCGAGAGTCTGCAAAAGTCGGTCCAGCTCGCAATCGAGATCACGACGAAATCCCAAGAGGCCCGCGCCAAGTCTCTCGCGATGAAAGAAGAGGAAGAAGCCAAGGGCCAGCTACTCACGCAACAACTGGAAAACAAGGCGGCGGCCGAGCTGGCCCGGAAACATCTCGTTCAGCTCAGCTCCGAGTGTTCGGCTGTGGAAGCCGAGGGCCAAGCAGTGGGCAATGCCAAGGCCGCGGCGCAGGCCGCCGAGATTGAGGGACTCGCGGCTGTCCGCCAGGCCGAACTGCGCGCGCAGGCCGACCGCATTGTCCACGAGGCCAACATGAAACGCATCCGCGAAGAGAACGAACTCCAACTGGCCCACGCCAAGCAACTCGCAGACATCGACGTCCAGAAGAAGCGCGAGCTCATGGCCATCGAGGCCGACAAGTTCCAGCAAATGGTCGGCAGCATTGGCAAGGAGACGCTCGTGGAGCTCGCGCGCGTGGGGCCGGAGAACCAGGTCAAGATGCTCAGTGCGCTTGGGCTCAACGGGTACCTCATCACGGATGGCAAGTCGCCCGTGAACCTCGTGGGCACGGCCGAAGGGATGATCAGCAAGATTGCGAATGCCCCCTCAATCGGCTTGGAGGGATGAGCTGTCTCCATCCTGAGGCAGGCCATCACCCGCGAAAGAAAGTGAAGCCATCTGAGCAGGTTCATGCCTGATTTCGGCATATTGGATTTTGTATAAAGGTTATGTAGCGTACATGGACTGTAATTTGCCACCACTTCGATCTGGTTTCTGTGGGTCAAGCATAACCATTCCCGCCAACGAAGCGTACCCTTCACGTATTTATACCAATGAAAAAGCTCTATACTATATTTTGACCAATCGTTTGCTATCCCTCATCCCTGCTTCCTCCCCCTTCAAGCCACCATTGGGTTACGTTTCGGGCTGTACCCTCTCGTCTCGGCGGGAGACTGGTTTTTTGGGTTCTGAGGGCGAGTCGCCGAGTGACAGTCGACTCTCTCGCGCCCTTGACCGCCGCCGCCGCGCGACCGCACGCACCCCTTTGACTCATTGCTACGGAGCGAGACGACCGCATCGGCGACGTTCTAGTATCTGTGTTTGCGTGTACCCCTCCACGGCCTCACGAGCAGCGCACCCGAGCAGCTCCTCTGCCATCCACTCGTGTCCCCTCCACGCCAACCAACGCCAATCCTCGTCTCCCTGCAAGAAAACCCGGGAAGCGGCATGAGCGACAATTGGCATTTGGAGGTCAAGTTCCAGGGCCGCCCCATGACGCTCGTGGGCCGGCTGCCCGCGGAGAAGCGCACGTTGCTCAAAGAATTCCCGCGGAAGTTGGCGCTCTCGACGCGCGCCAAGCTCGCGGCAATTCCGTCCAAAGGATTCTTTTGCAAGTTTGTGGCCAAGCACGTCGAGGAGCTCAAGGTGTATATGCTCAAGAACGAGTGCGCGCTGTGTGTCAACTTTGTCGCGTCGACGTACAACTTTACGCTCTATCTCATTGTGCCCGTGTCGCTTCGCGGACTCAAGTGTCTTCACCGGCTCAAGAAGAGCGGTGCGCCACCCGAGTCGATCAAGTCGCTTTGCACGGACCGCGAGGGCGTCGTCATTGGCTTTATCGTATCGGAAGTCAACCACGAGCTCGAGGAGAAGCTCGTGGAGCGAGAAAAAGCCATGCAGGAAATCGTGTCCACGGCGAAAGCGATTTCCCATACGTTTGGCGGTGACCCGCTGCTCGAGTTCGATTTGCTCATGGACCAATTGGAGATGAAGCCGTCCACCATTCCGGTGCGTTTGTGCATCATGCCGTTGTGGTGGCCATTGCTCACGGCTCTAATTTGTGTGCTGCGTTTGGCTATGGACTGTAGATCTGCTCGAAGTTTATCATTAAGCACGAGCAGCTCCACTCACGGATACGCGAAAAGCTGCTGGAATCGATTAATGCGTTTGAGAGCACCAAGGGCAAGACCAACGTGTTGTTTCTCGTGCATGACGTGATCAAATCCGTACGTGGTGGGTATCCGCAGGAAGATCGCAATGCGAAAATGCACGCCTCTCCCCTGGTACGCGAGCTGCAAAAGGCCCTATTCGATTTGGTCGAGCGGATACCCGACGACGCCAAGCAAAGCGTACGTTGAAAAAAGCGAATGAATCCATTGGGGATAGTATAGTACTAACAGAGCTGTATGTGTCGCAGTCGAATGTCAGGGCCGTGTTCGAGTTCTGGACCAAGTGGGGGCTCAACTATAGCACGCCGCCGCCTGTGGACGTAGACGATTATGACGCGTCGTTTCTGGATCCGTCCATGACGACGGTTGACGCCGAAGCGAATGGACTCTTGTCGGACGCGTCGAGCTCGCCCATCAAGCAGCAACAGGCTCCCGCCGAAGTGATCGATTTCATGAAGCGCCATGCAATGATGCCCGGTCCGTGGGAAGTGTACCTCTCGCGTGCCACGACACAGGAGCTTGACGAGCTCGACACGGCCATGTCGCTGAACGAAGAGTACCACAAATTCAATCGGTGGCGAGAGGATGAGAAGGGCGGTCGCCGCACGGGCGAATACTTTTTGCACCACTACGTCAAGACGCACATGCCCATGCTGCTCGTGCATACGTTTAAAGGGGCCATCTATGGTAATGGCAAACGCAAACGCGTGAAGAAGGAACTCGAGATTTTCAAGGACGCGTTCCTGTGTACGTGGGATGACATTGATGCGGCTGCCAGGCGAGCCATTTCGGACGTGGAGCGGCCCGTGATGGACGACATTTGGCGCAAAATGGAGAATGAAAAGTGCGTCAACGCGTCGGCGTTCGTGTTTGGCAAGATTCGACGCATGAAGACAATTCTGTTTTCGCAGAACCCGGAACTCGACCGCATCTTGGCGCAGATCTCGGACGAGAGCGACGTCAAGGAGCAAGAGCTCATTGACAATATGGTACGTGCGTTCAAGCTCGACTCGATGGCCCGCGAGGGGCTCCGCAAGGTCAAGCACGTACCAGAGCTGTGCAAGATCGCCAAAGAGCTCTGCGATCGATGCCGCGACCGTATGGTCGCGAACCCGTCGGTCCACGTTGTCAAGCTCGCGCAAAAGGCCGTGGCCAAGCGCAACCCACGCAAGGCCTACTCGACGGCCATGAAAGTCATGATGATGCGGCAGATGCGGCTCGCGTCGATGTTTGACAAGGAGTCCCAGTACGTTCTTCTCTTTCGGATTCCATCAGGCTATGTCCTGTACTAACTACTTGCATCTTGTTTTCTCCGTAGAAAGCGGCGTCGCCTGGAAGACTCGTCGCCCACGGCCGAGACCGACGCGTCCATGTCGCCCCATGAAGACCTCACGGATGCCGAACTCGCTGCCGTCAAGAAGCGCATCCCCAAGCCACCGAAACTCAATTTCAAAAAGGTCGATCTCAGTACAATCACGTACCAAGAGACAAACGATAATGGCTCAGTCGGCGTCGCCATCTCGGGCATTCCCAACGCCGGCAGAGGCCTCTTCAATCTGTCGTCGCACCCGTGGCCGGCGTTCTCCGTTGTGTGCATTTTTGGTGTTCGCCGCATCACCAAGGAGGAACACCACGACGGGCTCAACAAGGTCGCTCGGTGCGGCGAGCTCGGCGAGACGTTCGTTGTCGTGAACGGCGTCGTGCGCGAAGTCGAGAAGTTCCAGACCCAGTACGGCCACCGCATGCAGCCGTTTGATGGGCTTGTGGACGCGGACGGCTCGGCCGGGGGCTTTCCGAACGACCGCGTCTATGAGTACCCGGCCGACATTTACTGGGACGCGTCGTCGTTCTACAATAATTGCATCCTCGTGCCTGGCTGTCTCGTCGACACGCAGGACGAGTCGGCGCCCATCATTTTGAATCAGCTCTATATCGTCACGTGGAAAGAAGTGGCCGTGCGCGAAGAGTTTTTCCTGGCCTACGGCACGTCGTACTATGAGGACGACGAGAAGAACGAAAAGCGGTTGCGGTGAGAGAGAGAAGACATTTTTTGCTTAGAGGAATTCTATGAGAATGTAGTAGTATACTTGTGGATGGGCGAGCGCTACAGATAAATACGTCTTGGTCCCGCGCTCTACATTCCTTCGATCGGAATGCGGCACACGGGGCACGTGTGCTGCATGCGCAGCCACACGCGGACGCACTCGGCGTGGAACGCGTGGCCGCACAGCAGCTTGGCCGTCTTCAGTGTCCCCTCATGCTCCAGACCCGCACAGCAGATCGGACACTCGGCGTCGTGCTCGGCTTCCTCGTCCTGGTCGCTCGACTCGGTCTCGCTATCCGTGGCGTCGTTCTGTGGGCAGCACTTGTGGTTCGCGTGTTGCTCCCCCACGATAGTACCACTCCCCGTTCTCGTCCGGCAGCGCGACGGCAGTTGCTCGCTGACGCTGCGCCGGAAATGCTGGGGGCATTCGTCTTCTCCATCTTCTCGGTGGTCGCCAACGGTCCGCAGCAGGACGATCTTGTCGGCCACGTCGCTGCGCTGGATCTGCACGTCCAGAAACGAGGCCACGGCATCCCACGCGAGACGCGTGGCGTCGCACTCAGTGTCGCGGCGCAGCACCGCCAACAGCAAATCGTTCAGGAATTCTTGGACGACGCTGCAGCGGCCAAACTGCGTGACGACGCGCGATTCGCTCCAGCGGCGCTTGGGCTTCTTGTACTGCGACGACGCGACAATGCGGCGCAGCGGGCCGCAGCACGCAAACGTCGGGCACCCCTTACAGCCAGCAATGCTTGCCTGGAGCGACTTCTTCCATGCCGCGTAGTCGGCCTGGGTCTTGGTGAGGACCCACTTGTGGTGGACGTCGCGGTCGGTCACGTACACGACGAACTCGCTGTCCATCGCTGGGGGCGGGACGGTCGTGACGTCGGTCGGACTCTGATCATGCTTGGTGGTTTTGGAAGAGAAGCTGGAAAACGCCGACGTCGCCCGGAGAAGACGGCTCCGCTTTTGGCCGGAACTGGACGACGAGGCGGAAGACTGCTTGACGGGCGAGCCGGGCGTCACGACGACGTACACAGGCGCCTGCGGGAGCTGGAGCGCGTGCGGCACAGACACGCCCGTCGAGGCCCCGCTGGCGTGGAGCTTATCGGCCGGCACAGAGGCCGCCAGAAAACCTTCCAGCGAGACAAAGACCATGGCTTCTGTTGGTTTTGTTGGTTCTTGTCGGTTTGGTGGGAGCAGGACAGTTGGAAACTTCCAACGTGTTGGTGCCAACGTGAAATCTGGACTGGAATGCGACTGGCGATGTGAGGCGTTGGCGTTGGAATCCACTCTGAGTTTTGATGGACGTAACTGCGAGCGTCGACTTGTTGGCGTTGCGTGGGCGACCGCGCGTGGCGAATGACTTCGTCGGTTCGTTTGCTAACTGTTGGCTTCCTGCCTTGCCGTTGGAAATGGAGTTTGGAGGGCGGAACGATCTCAGCTCTACAGCACTGTCCAGTGTTTGTTGATGGCGTGCTGAATGTCGCGCGGTGCAAAGGCAAGCCACGTCAGCGACGCCACCAGGTGGTGGATTCCAGCTCTCGACAAGCGGTCTTCCAGGCTTCCAACCTGACAGCCTGACTGGATGAGGAGACCGGTTTTATAGTGAACTCTACACTGGCTTTGCCAATCAGAGCCACAATTAGACCACGTCACAACGGAACCGAAACGGCAATCGATTCCAGAAGGCTGACTCAGTACACTGCGCTGCTTTCTGTGTGTAATTTTTGTGAGCGTACTGATATTGTTTGCCGTTTCGTTCTGAAGAAGCTTCGACGTTCTGAACTCTGGCCTCGTCACTTTGCATTGGCCAATGACTGAATCCCAATGGCTTCCAGTCAAGGGCCGTTTGGCTTTGAGTGGTCCAATTGGCCGGGCTTCAGAGCGTTGCCCAAAGCCGGCTGGAATTGCTGCACCCGAAGTCACCTCAGGATTTTATCCGGACTTCAACTGTTTGAATCAAAGAGTCGAAGTCCTGTTAGATATCGTATCCGGATCATGGACACGCGCCATTTTCCCCCCTGAAATCTGCGTTTTTTAAACTTTTTTATTTCACAACCTTCGCGTAATTTACGGCACTTACCTTTGGTGGACCCTGACTAAAGGGCTTCTCCATACACTTTATAAGGGCTTCTCCGGACAGTCCAAGTGTATCCATCCACTCTCCATGAGCTCCCTGGCGGACCCACAGAGCGCGGCCGTGGCCATGGTCGTCGCGGCCGATCTCGGCTGCGCGCTTTGCCGCAAGCGCACGAGCGAGACTGTGACGCGGCTCTGCCACGCCTGCGGACTGCCCGTGCATCTCTCGTGCGCTCAGCACGTCGCCGCGCGCGAGTGCGAGCTCGAGTTTGGCTTCCCCGTGCCGTCGATCTACTGCTCCAAGCGGTGCTATGACTCGGCCGACATTCTCGCCGCCACGCATGGCGAGGATCTCTCGGGGGAGGCTGGTGGCGGCAAGCACTTGTCGCCGCAGGTGCCCAACGAAGTCACGGCCGCGCTCACACTCAAGATTGGCGACGTGAGCCGCACGTCGCGCAAGCACCTCTCCATCACGACGTTCCGTTTCTTACTGTCGGAAGGCTTTAGCGTCTTCCGCGCCAAGGTCAACAGCCGCGCGGCCAAGGAGCTGCAGGCGTACACGCTCGAGACGTTTGTGCGTGAGGACCAGGCCATCTACATCCGTCCCGGTGTCCACTCGAAGCAGGCCGAACTCGTGGAGCTCAACGACTCGAACTTTGAGGCGCGGATCCGCAAGACCTTTCGCAATTTCCTCAAGCGCAAAGCCACGCAAAGCGCGAGTGGGGGCTTTCGCCAGGAGCAATTCGAGTGCGATATCTACGCGTACGTGAAAAGGGAGGCGGTCGTGCGGCGCCGCAAGACCAACAGTGCTGCGGCTGCTGCAGGCGCCGATGCCGCGAGTGGTGGACGCAGTGGTGGCGGCGTGAGGATGCTATCGGGGCTCGCGGCGCAGCACCAGCTCATGGTCCAGCAGCAGCAGCACATGCAGCAATCGCTCCACGGGCGCGAGACGAACGACGGGGCCAGTGCTGGCGGCACAGTGGCGGTCGGTGCCAAGCGGCGTCTGAGTGAGATCCAGGACCGAGCTGAAGTGGGGACAATGGATGGGGACAGCACACCGCGCGGCTACAAGAGCGTCCGCATGGTGTTGAATGGCTCGGTCGTCGCGGTGCAAGTGAGCGTCGGCGATCTCATGTCAGCACTCGGGCTCTCGACGACTGCTCCGTCGGACCATGACAATGACTCGGCCGATGGCGACTGCTAATCGTACCATGGTGTGGTAATGCAAGCTAGAAGGCCCTTGGGTATAAAGTCTCTAGTGGTGGGCAGCGGAGCACCATACTAGCTCTTTTGTCGTAGGTAATGAATGATTCTTGAGTTTGACGCATCTTCTCTATCGGAAGGTGTATTGCATGCGGATGTATATGTACGTGAAGGGAAAGGGTGTGAAGAACCGACCGCTTTTCTCCACCGCAGGGTAGACACCCTCGCTGGAGTGGGAGCTCTATCGAGGGCAGAGGCAGCGGTCGGAACGTCGCCGGGAGGGTTCTCAGGTCCTGTCAAATTGGGCTGCCGGGTACTACTACTACAATTCTGGTCTACTTCTACTTTACCTCTCAAAACTGGGAGCGGTGGTCGATGGTGGTGGGGGAAATGGAAATGCTGCTGGTGCTTGGGGAGAAGGGAAATCGAAAAACGGTGCCAGCGTCTCAGCTGAGCTCAAAAGTCGGGCCCCATGCTGCTGTCGTAGTTGGGCTGCGACCACGTCGACTCGCGGCGCGGAGGCGCCGGACGGCGAGGCGGCTTGGCGTCGTCCATGCTCTTCATGTAGCGAAACGGTGGCTGGTGCTGCGACGCAGCGCTGTACGGTCCTTGCGGCGGCGGAACAGCGTGGGCCTGTGGAGGAGGCGCCATTGGGTGGTACTGGTGCGACTGTGGCACGAACGGCGCTGGTAGCGACGTGAGACCGTACTGCTGGTGCTGGTGCAACATGGCGGGCTGCTGCGGCGGCGGCTGAGGAGGCTGTGGCTGGTACTGAGGCACGAACGACTGCTGCTGGTGGTGCTGGTACTGCTGCTGGTACTGGTGCTGGTGCTGCTGCGTCGACGGCTTGTCGCCTGCCGCCGCGGCGGCGCCCAGTTGCGCCGACCACTCGAGCGTGTTGCTCTCGACGGTGCGGAGGTCGCTCTCGCCATGGGCAAAGCGGCACTCTTCTTTCGTAAAGTTGCAGCAGCCCTTGAGATAGTAGTAGCACAACTCCGTCTTGTAATTCTGCAGACGAGGCGCCGTCGTGGGCAGCGTCGGTGCAGGGATAGTACTTCCTCCAGTGGCTCCTCCGCCACCGCCAGCAGCTCCGCCACCCGCACTCTGGCTCAGCAATGCCAGTCCGTCCCGCAAGTCGTTTTCGCCGTGCGCCAACGGACACTCGCGGCGCGACTTGGGGCAGCTGCCGTCGAGCCATAGCGGACACATGCGCGACTTGAAGCTCGTGCTGGACGTGTGCTTGGGCGTGTTGGTGCGCACGAGATCGCTCTCGCCGTGTGCAAACGAGCACGTGCGCCGCGTCTTGTTGCACTTTCCCTGCAAGTAGTACATACACATTTCCGTCTTCCAGTTGCCCGACGCACTGCCGCTCGAGCCGCCGCCTTGCTGCTGCTGGCTTTGCTGTTGGTGACTTGGAATGCCCGAGGAGCCGAGGCGGTGGAGCGACCCGGGACCGCCTTTCTGACCACTAGAGCCAGCGCCTGGCCCTGCCGTGACCGAGACCTCGGCCGCGAGCGCGGGGTTGAACGACGGGTGGCGCTGCAGGATCCGCTCGATCGCGCCCGAGATCTGGCCGCTCGCATCCTTCAGGTAAAGCTCCAGATCGTCCAACGAGATGTTTTCAAACATCTCGCTCAGCAGCGACAGCGTGAGCGGCGCGATGGAGCCGCCCGAGACGGTCGCCATCGTGGGTGTCGTCGTCGACACGGAAAAGGCGGTCGCCGTGGAATCTGACGACAACGGGCGCGCCGTCTCGATGCGCAGGTGGTCCATTTGGTTGTCTCCCGTGGTCCCCCCAGTGCGAGTCCCACTAGTGACGTCCAGACGACGCACGGGCGTGACGACCGGCTGAAAGCAGCGTGGACACTGGTGATGGGTACTGGAGGGTGGCTCGTCCGCCGACGATGACGACGACGCAACTTCACATACGCGGCAGAGGCGATGGCCGCAATCCACGAGCTCGACCACGGGCGCGCGCGAAAGGCCACAGGCATCACAGGCCGCAGCGTCTTTCTGCTGCAGTGCCGATGACGTGAGCTTGGTGTCACCAGTGGGTTTGGTCTCTTCAGTCTCCTCTGGGAGCTCTTGGGCATCTTGTTCTTGGTTATCGGCCACGGACCGGGTCTTGGGCGTGAGCTGCGGCGAGTCCAAAAGCGCCGACGGCAGGAACTGGCCAATGAGACTGTTGCGCAGCGGCTGCATGCCCATCATGCGCTCGTCATCATCATCGTCGTCGTCGTCTTGCATCCCCCCATCTCCACCCCGGGCAGTGTCCTCACGGTCGTCGTGCGCTTGCGTCGATCGTCCCGATGGCTGCGGCTGGCGAGACGGCGCGTAGAAGCGGCTGAACGCCGCGTCGCTTGCCGTGGGTTTATTGGGCGACGACCACGGGTCGTCTTCGTCCGCCGAGAGCGCGCCACGAAGCGACTCGTACGAGCCACGGCGCTGCGTCGACGGCGGGTGGTGCTGGCGCACCGAGCGGGCCTCGGGCGACCGCGCCCCGACACTGGATCCGCCTCCGCCGCCTCCCGATTCGTACTGCTGGCGGATCTCGTCCACTTCTTTTCTCGTGTCAATGTGGGCGAGCTTTTCGTTCACGAGCTCGCGCTTGAGCTTGAGCGCGAGGATCGAGTAGAGCGCCAGGCGCTCGCGGGCGACGCGCTGCTCAGTCTGGAGATCATCCACGAGCAGCTGCAGCTCGGCCGCGCGGCGGCGCGCGCGCGTGAGCTCCTGGACGACGCTGCGCGCATCCCCTACGGTCTCGGAGACGGCGTCACCCACGCCGTACTGGGTCGCCACCTGCCGCAGCGTCGCGAGCATGGAGTCGCTGAGCTGCTGGACGAGCTGCCGGGCCATGGCGTCCGCGGCCGAAGATCGCGTGGCCGCGTCCACAGGTGTGGATGCGGATGCGGACGCTGGCTCATCTGCGCGCTTGGGGTCGGCGTACACAGTAGGAGGCGCGGCCGCACGTGTCGTGAGCGGGGCGTTTGCCATTGTGGACGCGGGTGTGGACGTGAGTGTGGCTGCGGACGAGAGGCTGGGGGTGCGACGGCCGCCACCTTGCGAGTGCGCGGCCCCGATCCCTCTGGATGGGGGCCCCGGTGGCTCCATGGTTCGTGTTATTTGGGTTTGCGCGAGCAGACGAGTCAGTTGATTCGGGCGCTTGGCTGGGATCCTGTGCGACGATGGCAGTGCGGCTCCTCCGGGCACAGAGTGGTCACGGACCTGAGAACTGGCGCCAACCGCCAACGCTGACCACAAGTCTATTGGACACACGGCACCGCTTGTGAGATCCGCAGCAAAAGAAGAAAAGGGCAGAAAAAAACGAATTGGTGGCCACGCGGCCCGTGACTGCTACGTACACTTGGTGGCCGAGTGGGGAGTTCACAGAAAGAGACGCGCCAACCTATTTTGGTTCACCGCCAAGCTTCGAGGCTGTCTGGATGGGACAAGCGGATGGAATAGTTTGAGATGTGGCTCTTCTGCTCGCCGCTGGACTGGAGGATCTTGGTTGACCCACGTAGAATGCGGTTGCCACGGGAGGTCCTGTAGTCTTGTCGTACGGCTTTGGTGATGAGGCGCACAGTTCGCGGGAATGCCACCGAGGCGGGGATCGCAGTGGTCGGGCTGCTGCGAATCAAAAAGCGCGCGAGAACTCCTCCTCCTCGCCCTTCCGCCTCCTTTCTTTCCGTTCCTTTCGCGTGCGCACCCTCTTCCACGACCTGAGCGTTCTGGGTGGATGGAGGAGGCAGCGATTTTTGGCGCGAAGGATCAAGTCTGGGTGGACCCTCAAAGAAGACGTCGAATGTGAGATCGACTCTCTAATTACAGACCCAAGTTTGCAAGGGTCCAAATTTGTAGAGGTCCGCCAACTAGGTTTGGGGGTCCACCTTCGAGAATCCGCCACCAAAACCCTCGCGTGAACTGGCCAGCAGCTCCCTCGTTCGCGGAGTGGGTTGACGCTGCTGCACACTGCAACTTGCAGTGAGGGTAGGTGCGGAGGGAAATCTTTCGTGTTGCCCTTTCAGGGGGCAGGTCGCCCCGCCCCCCATTGGCCCACCCCAGCCCCAAAAGGGCATTTATGTCCTCGCTCCCTTCTCTCCCAAAGATCACTCAGAGGCCCGGACTGAGTGCTGACCATACCAACGGCCCTTGGAACGCCAGATGCCTTTGGCACGCGGTGTGCACTTGAAGGAATGGAGTCCAGCTGAACGTGATGCGCATCAGCATGTCAGGGATCCAGGGATCCGGGAGCGAAAGAAAAAAAACTATTTGTCGCAAACTACTTTTGCATCTAGTATCCATCTATTTTCTCTCCCGCAGAGCAATTGGTCTCGAGTCTTGTCTGGGCAGAACAGTTGGCAATCCATCAATGAGGCAACTCAATACTGTATTACTGTGCTCTCTTCCTTCTCTCTCTCCCATCATGATCGTTCAGGCGACTTGACACACGACATGATCCGTGGTTACATCAGCCGTCCTGTCTGCGGCCGTATACTTCAATGCCGCCACGGTTGGCGAGCGGGCGCGAGGCTGTATTCCCATTGGTGCCGGCGGCTCTGATCCGGAACACATCCGCTCCCTTCGAAAAAAAAAACACACACACACACAAAATAGGCCAGGCTAGAGACGGGCCGACTAGTTTCATTCCAATCGAATCACAGTGGGAGTGGGCAAATCAACGAATGGCAGTGGACGCCGAGGCGCACTATGACTGCTGTACAAAGTACGAGTTCAACGAGGACGTTTTTACTCAAAGCAGATCCTCTGATTCAGTAGATTACGTAGATTACGGTAATTGATGGGTGGATCGAGTGGTCCACATCAGCTCGCGCATCTTGAAGCGTCGCAGAACAAAGAAGGATTCATCATCATGCCCGCCATCAGCGGCGACCACCAGCGCGCCGTGGAGATCGAAGAGCGCCGCGTCCATGTCGTTGACCACGTCATCTACCACCCTGTACGTGATACCAACGTCTCTTCCAGTAGAAAGAGCCAGCCATCTGGAAGGCGTCAACCACCATTTCCACCATTTCCAACCATGTCCAACAGATTCGCCAGAGCATTGTCTCTGTCACCGGTCATTCGCTTCAAGAAATCGATCCGCAGCATGGTGCGACAGTGAGCGACGCCGTCTTTGATCTCTCCATGCTCAGCGACAAGCCGTCCAGCGCCGGGCGCTTGCTGGAGCACGTCGTGGCCGTCGGCGCGCACCACGTCGCCGCCGTCTTCCAGTCGCGGTGGGTCATTGCCTCCCCAATAATTGCCCTCCCCCACGACAAGCGTTCAATTTATTGGTCGTGATGTGTGCAGGTGCCTCGTGGTCTGGGACCTGAACGACGCCGTGCTGCTGTCGGTGACGGAGGTCGAGAAGCAGCAGCACAAGAGCGTCGCGGCGCTGGCGGCGTCGCTCTGCAGGGACAAGTGGATCTTCTACGCGTCCGAAGGCAGCAACAGCATCAAAGTGGCGGCGGCCGATGGCGCGAGGGACCCGCCGAAGAAGATCTCGCGCAAGGCCGCGAGCCGCAGTAGCCAGCTCACGGCGCTCGCGTACGAGTCGTCGAGGCGCGTGCTGGCAGCGGGCGCCAGCGACGGCTCGCTGCAGCTCTGGCACTTCTCGGAAGAGAATTCGTTGGCGAGTACAGCCGCCAAGGAAGAAGTGGCCATCGTGACGCCGCTGTTTGCCGCGCAGACGACGCAGTCGCCCGTGGTGCGGCTCGTGTTTGCTGCCACGGGACAGTACGCGTCACTGCTGCTGGTCGCGTACCAGAACCGCGTGGTTGAAGTGTGGGATCTCTTGTCGGGGATGAAGCGCGAGCCAAGCCGCGTCGCGGTGCTCCACTGGTACACCATTCGCTGTTGGTATTGATGTTTTCACGTGGGGGGCAAGCGGACACTGATCTCTCTCTGTAGCCTGCCCCCACAGGCCATGGACTTCGCCAAGAAAAATGGCGAGCTCTCGCTCCACCTAGATCCGCTGGCGCCGTTGCTGGTGGTCCACTGGCACGCATACAACGGCGCTGGCTCGAGTGCGTCGGCCGTCGAGATGCGACTGGACACAGCCTCAGCAACACCCATCTCGGTGACGGAGTGGTACGAGTTCTTACCGGCCGCCTCGCCTGGCCACGAAGACGGTAGTGCCGTCCTAGTGTTCGGCAGCAGCACGGACTCTGGGTCCCCTTTGGCGGCGTACGTGTCGACCCACCGCCATCGTCACCTGCTGCCGCTGTCTGTCGCCAGCCAGCAGGTACTGACTGTCAGCGAAGAGACCAGTATGCTGTCGCTTTCAGCAAGTTTCCAGCTTGGTGTGGATCAGTACTTCTCGTACCAGGACGTACCCACGACGCTGCTTCAGATCTCTCGGAGTGTCGAGGAATCCGCAGGTCAGGCGATGACGTTCCAGCTGCAGCGGTACGCACATACGTCCGGAGAAACCGAAAAGCTCGGGGAGCTGCCTGTGTGGACCAATTACCAGGGCCGCCAGCTTTCCCCGTGGAAGCTGCTGTGGAACGAGCAGCAGTCGGTTGCGTGTGTCCAGCTTCGCGACCCCACCAAGAGTATCGCCAACGATACTGACGCTGGTATTTCGTATGTGCTGCTCGAGATCAAAGCCAGCGCCATCGGCAAGGCCGATGCGGACGGTGACGGAGGTGGAGGAGGGGCTAGTACCTTCAGCGTTACGTGGGGATCCCCCACGGACGCGCTCGACGTGTGCTTTTGCGACTTGTGGTCCGAGGACGCCAAGCAGAGTCGACCGTTTGTGATGCTCGTGCTGGCTAGCACAGGAAAATCCATTGGCTTTCAGATGAACTGTGATCAAGTAGACCAGAGCACGCGCCTCCTACTCAATCAGCCCGTGAAGAGGATCTTCCAAACGCCCATCCCTCTCCCACAGAACGCGACCTATGCGTCTCTGGTCGGCAGCCGCTTACTGTACGTGGTGGGATCTCCAGCCACCGCTGGAGAGACGATCGGCGCATCGGAGACCGTCGTGCTCAGCAATGATGACCTCAGCGTACCCCGCGATACTGCACTGCCACCCGCTTTCCAGACAAGAGCGAACGGCGAGAAGATCGTGGATGTGTTCTGGAATAATGGGGCTTCGCAGTCCACGCTCTCGTCTGCGGACAGTTCGACCAAGATGCTGGTCGCTGTGAAAACGACGCAACGCCTTGTCGTTCTCTCAGTCTCACCGGCACCGCCATTCTCGCTTGCGGCCGTGGCCGAGTACGACCTCGCCACCGACCTCGCGTGTCCACAGAGTCTGTTGTGGATGGCGCAGACGCTTCTTTTTGTCACGAGCGACCACCACGTTCGCTTCGTCACGCCGCTAATTCCGCCGTCAGCGAAACCCGCAGAGTCTCACTTGCTCTGCTCGCTTCCGGCGGATTTTTTCGGACCGTACAAGACCCAGCTCCTCAGCGTCTGCAGCGATCGCCTCTGCTACGCAGTACAGGACCCTCGCTCGCTGGAATGCAAGACCTATCTGCGCCCCATTGCTGTGTGTGAACCGCTGCTGCTGGGCTTCCAGGAGCCAACGCAAGACGGTCGCCTCCGGGCGATCCTCGAACGAGACTTTCTCGTGTTTCTCTCGACGGGTGGCTCGGAGACGCGAAACCCCATAAGTGAGAGACTGCTGCAAGTGGCCTACCACGAGTTTGGCTGGACCGACACGATCGCGGCGATTCTGGAGGCGATGCAGCATCCGACGTCCGGGATCGCAGCATCGGTCATGGCGAGCGGTGGCTCGGGAGCGAATGCCACTGGGAGTGGTGGTGGTGGGTTCAAGAAGCTCGCGCATCTCTCTCCAGCGGTAGTCTCGTCGCTGCTCTTCCACGCGCAGAAATGGAAAGATGCCGTTCGCATCCACTTATCGCATGACCCAGTGCTAGAGGAATACGCGCTGTCCAACGACGATGGGCTTGGCTCGTCGTCTGCCAAGCTACCATCACGCACGGGGGCGATCTCGTCGAGATTCCAGTGGCTCTCGGCCGTACTCGCGAGCGTGGGCCAAGCTGAGCTCGCAGTTAAGTGCCTCGACCTCGCCGGGGATGACCTGGCAATTGTCGACCTGCTTCACACCCACGGGGTGCGTGCAGGCGACGCCGACTCGCTGTGGAAGGCGTTGCAAAAGGACTGGAGGCGACTCAACCCGCCGCTAGCAGCGATTACGACTGCGGTCGATGGCGCCGGCAATGATCTCTTTTCGCTGCTTTGGTGTGAGCATTTGAGTCAAACTGAACGGCGCAGTCGCCTGCTCGCGTCCGTTCGTCCACTGGATAAGCTGACCATGAAGACCGCACCGAACGATCCATCGATTTCAGAAAAGGACAAGAAGGCTAGTGCGGGGCGAGCCGGCATCTTGTATTGGAAGTGGCTCGCACCGGAAGACGCCAAGGACGTGGTCGGGCTCTCGAGTACTCCCCATTTCAGCACGGACGAACCCAAGAATCCGACCAGCTACGCGCTCTTCCACGGCGCAGCAACGACCGGAATCTCGCTGGGGCTCGGCAGTGGTAGCGCCAGCGATGACCCCACAGCGGTGACTCCCAGCGATTCGAATGATGCCAAGATGACGATCGGTCCGTTTCTGGAAGACGAGGACGCGGTGGTCGCGTACTGGCGCTTCGAAGAAGGCGCGACTGTGAGTGAGGACGAGACCACGCGAACGCTCGAGTCGATGGACACGACCAAGCGCGAGAACCACTTGCAGATTCTCCAGTTTGGTGGCTCTATGATGACGTTGGCGACTTCCAGTGCGCCAGTCGACAAAGGAGAGGACGGCAAACTCCAAGAGGCCTTCTCCCTGCGGTTCCCCACTGCGGACACTGACGGCGAGTGGGGCGCCAAGTGTGCTGTGCGTCCAGGCAGTACGCTGGACATTGGGCTCGTGTTTGACGACGACCCGTACCGCCGCAAGCTCACATTTGAAGCCTGGGTGCGGAACGCCGTGCTGTTCCGAAAGAAGCAAGCCGCCGAGAATGAAGAAGACGGTGAGACCACGCAACAATCATGGAGCGACGACGCAGGCTCCAAGCGAGTCTTTGTAGCCCGTCGTGGCGCCGACCAGTCGACGTGGTGGGAGTTTGGCCTGTGCGATGGCGGCGTTCTCTATCTCACGTTCGGCGGCCGCACACTCAAGGCAGAGAGCGACAAGATCACGAACGCGGCGGCCTGGCAGCATGTTGCGTTTTCCATCGACATTACGTCGCCCAAGCAGGCCACGCTCAAGCTCTTTCTCCAGGCGCGGTGCGTCGCCACCAAGGAGGCCAGTCACGTCGACGCCAACACCAAGCTCGTCTCGGCGGCCACCAAGGCAGTGGCGGGCATGGCCTCCGACCCGACGTCAGGCGGACTGCCGCCGCCGCCGTCAACGCTCCACTTGGGGTATACATTGACTGAGTACGAAATGGCGGAAGTGCGCCTGTGGGCGACGGCGCGCACGGCCGAGCAGCTCAGCGACATGAAGGAAAACTACTTGGGCATCGCCGAGGCCAAGCGCCGCATGAAGATTGCCATCCACCAGCGTAACTGCCAGTGCGAAAAGTGCCTCGGACGTCGCACGGCCAAGCCGCAGCTGGGCAGCAAGGGCGCGGCGCTGCTGAGCGCGCCGCTGTTTCCGTCGACACCTCCGCCGGCTGCACGCGACCGCCGCCGGCCAGTGCCCAAGAACTGAAGCCATTTGAAGATGCACGGATGGATAATTACAAAACTGGATGCTTGACAAAATCGAAATTGCTTGCATACCCCCAACACCAATCAAAAGACGCACGCAATTACAAAAATGGATGATTGACAAACCGAAATTTCTGATTCTGCATTAGAAAGGCCGTGCGGAGTTCCCACGGTCAAGCGGATGGCTTGCTTACAAGATCTGCTTGATGAAGTGGTTGATCTGCTCGCCGCGGTTGCCGGCGTCACCGCCCTCGGCGTAGTGGAGCAGCTTCTGCGTGTAGCCGCCGTTGGGCGACGAGAGCTGGAACGGCCAGAGGAAGTTCGAGGCCTGCTTGAAGTTGGGGCCAACCGTGAAGATCTCGTGGATGAGGTCCTCGATACAGATGATACCAACGTGGCCAAGCGAGCGCTCGATGATGGCGTTGTCCGTGAGCGGGATGCGCTGGCCGCGGACCTTGCCGAACCCGCGCTTGTAGATCAGCTCGCGCGTGACCTTGAGGTTGGGCTGGCCGTACGTGATGAACGGCTCCACGAGGCGGAGCATGTTGATCGTAGCCTTGTTGAGCTTGACGAACACGCCGTTCTGGATCTGGCGCAGACGGAAGAGCTGCAGGATCTTGCGAACCTTGGGCGACACGCCAATGATACCACGGATGCGGACCACGAACGCGAGCTTGGGCTCGGCCGGCACGTAGAAGTTGCCCGTGGCCTTGGCCTGGCGGCGAAGGATCACAGCCTGCTTCTCGAGCTATTGAGATGGGGGATTATCCTGTCAGATGAATGACTTGAAGTTTGTATGGGGTCACGAGCAGCTCACATACCTGGCGGTACTCCTTGACGTACTTCTCAGCCGACTTGAAGGCGATCTGGCGGACCTTGGCGCGGTGGGCCTTGTCCTTCTGGGCCTTGGCGGCACGCTTGGCCTTGACGGCGTCGAGCGTGCGGCGCTTCTTGAGCACCGACTCGGGCACGAGACTGTACAGCATAAACGGGTTAGGACGGGCTGCCGGACAAAGGATCGGGCCCCCCGCGTTCTCACGTCCTCCCCACTCCTATTAAAGAGCGGGGAGAGGAGCGAGACGCGTGGCGGTGGCCGATGCACCCGTCATAGTTGTATTTGAGTGGAGTGGCTCCCGAGGGGAACCACACACACCACGAGTTCCTCCAAGATGTTGCGCTTTCGAGAAGCGCACAAAAGGAGATGCGAGAACGGCGCTCTTTCTACGAGAGAAGAGACGCGCGTTCCTTCATGTATTTGAAGAGAAGAGACGGCGGCTCGACTCTACAAGAGAGCGTCGCGTGGGTCTTTACTCTCACATTCCATCCATGCTCTCTCCGGACGGCGTCCAGAGGCCCTTGGTGAGAGGGACGAAATCCCGAGGGATCCAGAGCAGGAGATCCGAGTCCATGAAGCGGACGCACGCAGACGAAGCCACACGCTTGCGAGGGAAGGGAAGGGGACCGAGCCATTCAGGCGACGTACACTTTCGGGGCAGCAGCAGGAGCCATGGTTGGAACTTTCGGTTTGGAAAAGTGACCGGTTTTGTTGGCCCGCCAACAAACACCCCGATGGCCCACGAGAGCCAACCACGCCAACAGGTGACTGGTGTGAATGCAATAGTGCATATGATTGGCTGATAATGTTACCAAGAGAAATTGATTGGTTAAAATGAATCCACAGTGGAGGTGTGGACCACGTCAATCAAACGTTAGATTTGAAACGTAACCGTACGCTATTTTAGTCCGATCAGATGGGTTACGCGTTCGATTGAGGAAGAAGCGTATCAAGAAACCACGTCACGCATCCCCCATACAGAAAAGCACCCGTGGGCAAAGATGGGCGCCGAGGCCGGGTCGTCGCTGCTCATGCACGTGGGGCTGCTGGGCGCGGGGTATGTTCTAGGCCGCGTGCAGCTGCTGCCACTCGCGGTCGAGTTCTACTACGAGCTGTACGAGCTATCCGTCGCGCGCAAGGTTTGGAAGAGCACTTCGTCTCAGTTCCCATGATGGCATGTACTCATGCATGTATCATTCTGTCCATACCGTCAGGCGCTGCTCGCCTGGAGTCTCGTGCTGCTCATCTGCGTCTACGTCGTCTTCTTTTTCATCCCGCTTCGCAAAATCGCCGACTTGGTACGGTACTCTCTTAGCGGTCGTTCTATAGCTGGTGTATTCATCAAGTTCGTCCATTGTAGGAAGCGAGCAAGTCCCACGAGCACGGCAGCGCGACGGCCTCGCCCACGTCATTCCGGCGTGAACTGAGGCGCCGCGGTAGCTACAGCATGAGCTACGTCACGGACATCAAGGCCCACGTGTTTGCGCGCACCGAGACGCTGTAAGCAGCTACTGTAGCTCTTCATTCTCGGCGATCGAGGCCGTCGGTTGCATCGCCTTCTTGCTCTTGCCGAAAAAGCTCGAGAGTGAAATCTTCGTTTTCGTTCCACCGGCGGAGGGCCCCGTGGAAGAAGGCGTGTCGCTGTCGTCTTTGTCGGCCGCTAACGGTGACACGGGTACGGCGCTCGCATCGCCACATTTGCCGACGGGTTCGCAGGGCCGCGACTGCGAGGGTTGCTTTTTCCGGCGCGACGGGTGGCTCTCGGGCAGCTCGAGCTGAAATACTTTGGACGTATCGACGGGAGTAGATGGTGAGGAGAAGGGCGCTGCGCTGGGAGACGCGTCGTGGGAGACGCGTGGACTGCGTTGCAGCAGTTCGACGGACAAGACGCTTGGAGTGGATGGTGCATTTGCTGGCGACGATGGCGCAGTCAAGGAGGACGAGTGGTTTCCGCCGGCGATCGCAGTCGACAGGCTTTTCAACGGCGCGAGGGCGTCAAACGTTCCCCACCGCGTGATGTCGAGTTGGTCGCGGAGAAATGTTGCGACGTTGGTAAAGTTGCGGCCGACTTGCGAGAGCACGTCGAGAATCACGTCGCGCTGAATGCGTAGGAGCAAATCCATGAGCGAACAGGTCTTGTCGGAATATACAAGCGAGTGGATCTTGACTTCAAAGCCGCGCATGTCTTCGAGCGCCGGTTGCGTTGAGGAAGACGCGATGTTTTTCTTGTTTTTGAATGAGACCATGACTTCGACTGTGCCCAGTCGAATGCGCTTGAAAAGGATGTTGGTGTTGGTGCGGCCCCGCATGTCGTTCGGGTCCTTCTCCGTGCTATCAGTTGGAATGGATGCATCATCCTCGTCGGTGCCCGCGGTCGACACGGCTGCTTCGGCTCGCGCGACCCGCGCGATCCATTGAGCGGCTTCTTCCTGCAGCGCGTGCATCGCCTTGACCCTCGGGTCAATCGGCTGGTCCTGATCACTGTCAGCGCGATGGCGGCCGAGTCCGTGGGTCAAAGGATGTGCTGCCTTGCCAGCGACTTTGACCGCTTTTCGCAGCAGGCCCTCGCCACTGGTGGAGCCGTGGGGCACTGCCAAAAACTGCGAGCGCATCTCGGCTTTCTTCTCTTCTTGGCGTGACGATGGGCCAGAGACGGACGCAAAAAACGCCACGAGCTGCAAGATGAGATCGTACGACAGGCAGACTTGCATGGGGTGTACGTTGATCTCAAAGTGGCGCACAATCTTGACCCCGCCTACCGGCGGGGCCACCTCGGCGTCAATCCGCACAAACATTTCGTCGCCGCTCCACGACCTGGAGTTGCGGAGCGGAACCAACAACTCGGGGTATGGCGTGTTGGGGCACAGATTTCGACAGCACACGTCTTGCAGGGTCAGCGCAAAGGCGCCCGACTGGTCATCGTGCATCTTGAGCTTGACCACCAGATTGGTCATGGCGGCGCTGACAATGTCGCTGTTCGTCGCACTTAGCGTAAGCGACGCATTTTGGAGTTTGAACGTGAGCTGTACGTTTGGGTTGGGCTGCCGCTTGAGCTGCTCGGCCGCGACGAGGGACCGCAAGACCTCGCTGAGTGAGGCGTGCTGTTGCTGTAGCCGCTGTCGCTCGTCCGATACTGACTCGACGTGGGTAGTTGTGGACTCCGTCAAGGTTAGAGTCGTCATCCCAATGGACGATGAGAGCGACGCAGACGACAGTCGACGCGCGTGGAGAAACGGTGACAAGATAGCGTCCAGCTCCACTCCACCGTGGCTCCGCAATCCTTCCATCGCGTGCATCGCTAGACTGGCACGCTCCGTGACCTGGTAGTTCCAGCGACACGCATTCCGCCAGTCCAATGTGGCCATTTCCCACGTGAGATGTTTCTTGGTGAGCATGAGTTGCTGCAGTGAAGACTGAATCCTCGCACCGCGGAAGCCTTGCAGCATTCTGGAATAATCCGGTGCCTGATACTCGGCGAACTTTGTAGTGACTACACTGGTGAGTGCCACCGCCAAGTTCTCGAGAATATTCTTCGAGTCAATGTGGACGCTGATTTCAACCGTGGGAATGCTGAGATCAACACGGTGTAAGACGGCGATATCGTGATCAATCCACACTATGACCTTGGCAGGGATGGGGGCGACCACTTGCTTTAGGAGCCCAAACGAGCTGGGGCAGTAGGTGAAGCCATCATCCATTGCCCGCAGCCAGATGACGCGAGAGCGGACGTCAATATCAAGTGGCGCTGTGAAGAGTTGAACGCCGTCTACTTTAACATCGACCAACTCGTGAAGCACGTCTTGTGACCTTGAGTAGCGAACGGTTCCACGGCTCAGCGCTAAAAGCACAGAGCCTTTATTCTGATGGTCTTGAAAATTGATCTGGCAATCCATGAAGCGGACAATAAGAAACGGTTCGGCGACACCAGCACCACCGGAGGTTGGCGACTGTGGAGCTGGCAGAGCAGCGTCGGCGAGTAAAACATCCACATTAAAGGACGGCGTCCGATTGTTCGGCATCGGGTTGGACGCGTGAAAGATTGGACCAAACTTGGGGTCATCAGCAAGTGATGTCGCTTTCTTGGGGCTGTCCATACCAACGGCTGACCATGTAACATGTCAAGTTAGGAAGTTGCCGCTGAAGATAAAGACGAGAGCTCGCTAGAGTACGTACAGTGAGCCGCATTTGGATCATGCCCTGGTTGGGGTTGCAATATTTCGTCTGGGACGCGTTCCAACTCTGGCAAACTCGCACGAATGACGCGAACCCAGTTTTCACCAATGTCCACCAGGGTCTCGACTGTGTCCATCGTCACAAGTACTCGTATCTCACTTGCAGTCAGGCCGAGCAAGAAGCCTTGGCGACGAAAGTCGTCGACAAACGCCGACTGGATATTGTTCCTACTGCCGGTGCGAGCTGGTGCCTCGACGATTTGTGGCTTTCTCTTTCCTTCAGCCTCGAAATCCGCCCCATCATCAGTGTCATCGCGATAACGGAAAGGGTTATGCTGTGCAATTGCAAAGTGTTCCAAAATGTTGATCTTCGACTTGGTTCGCGATGCTTCGGTTAACATATCCACGGTGATCGGCGAGGAAGTAGACGATAGCTTGAAGGTCGAGAAGCGGGAGTTGCTCGATTCTGCAGCCTCCATTGTAGTTGTGTTGTTCGTAAGCTCGGAATGCAGCGCCACAAAGTCGAACGATTCGTGTGCATGCTTGTCGATTCGTCGCCCGGCACTGATGTTCAGACAAACATCCCGAATCGAGATAAGCGACTCACCACGACTTCCGGTCGACGGCGTGCAGATGCGAACTTGAACATCGCTCACTGCCAGCGAGACATCATCCACAGCAAATGAATACCCATTCCACTCGACCGTGAGCTGTCTCAGCACAGCCAGCGGAGGGGGTTTTGCGGCTGCCTCTTCCATTGCCTTGACAGCACCAGAGAACGCGATTTTATCGTTAATGCACGCGCGAAGACCCACTTGGCTTTTCTCGCTGTGGTATAAAGCCACATCGAGCCCGATGAATGCGAACTCTTCAACCGCGACACCCTCGAAGATTCCCAAGAACCGATCCATCGTCGAATCCATCATTGTTCTCGATTCCTGGTGCTGTGGCGGTCGTCCTGCACGATGCCGCCGAGACGGATACTTGACCTGCGTGAGTGTTTGATAGGCGCGACCGAACGGAATGAGCCATTCCACATGCTTCGTGTACAAGACGATCGCGCTTCGGGATGCGATCTCGCGCCGGGTCATTTGTTCTGCCGGCGATTTTGGAGCTATTTTGCCGGAGATCGACACGGAAAAACCAGTTGCACTGTATCCTCTGAGGCGTGAGGCCAGATCCACGGCACTCTCATCTCTTCGCCAAATGCCGCCCTCTTGATAGTCCATCACGATGGCATCACTGCCATCAGCTTTGCAGTACTCGATCGGCAAAATGTAGTGAATGGATGCATCGCGCGACGCGCTCCATGTGGCCTTTGAGTGCAGCGTCAGACTCGTGATCTCTGCGATGTTCACCAACGCATCGGGCTCAATTTTCACCGTGATACGGTCAATGGTACAATCAGCTGCGGCATCTTCCCCACGACGGCACTTAACGTTTATACTCTGGATGCCAACTTCCAGATAATCGCCGACTCGAAAAGTGGTTGGCGATGCGAGCAGTCGGAGAGCCGCGTTTTCCACTTCCAGATGGAGCTTTCCGTGGATTAAGCGACGAGCTATATCCAAAGGTGTCGTCTCATGAATGTGATCCACGTCAAGAACCAACGAAGGGAGTACACGGTCGACGATGGCTGCTAGCTCCAGCATGGTATGCAAGTACGCTGGCCCGAAGAAGACCACTGGACGCTGGATAGCGATGCTGAGGTCCACAAAGCAGCGAAAAGCAGCGGTTAACGCGAACAAGCCACCCTCACTTTCGTTGTCCGGGGATCTGATGGCAGCAATGATGGTGTGACCATGAACGTCAACTTTCTCGATCACGGCGACTGGCGTCGGAAAATTTCTCATCCGTACACACGTGTCGAGCACACAGAAGTCCAATTGTTGATGCAGCAGAAGTGAATAGTTCGGCTCGTACTCTTTCTCATTCAATCCGACAGAGCGTAACACTTGATCAACTGCAAGCGTGGCTTCGTCGAGCGTCCTGATCCGTTCGGTTACCGCGCGCTCATTTGCGTCGGAAAACACGTCCACCGCCACAGAGCCGATATGCACGGTCACGATAGTTCCGCTGTGGAGCGGAGAGCCTGGCCGGCCACGGCTCCGGAGAAGATTCTCTTGAAGTCTTCTGACTTTGTGCACAAAGATTTTGCTGCTCTTTTCATCCAGTCGAGCCTTCAGCTCGTCTGTACTCTCGTCCGACAGGAGCATTTCCGCGTTCGTCTGCTTAAGTGCAGCGACTTGTTCGTTCAGAAGCTGGGAGCGGAGTTCTTGCTCGGCGAGCTCTTCCATCCACAGTGGATACACATGCTCGAGCCACGTCTCCATGGGGCGATCGGTGCACTCGACTTGAATGTTGTTTAACTGAAGCCACACTCTAGGTTGGCCGCGTGTGTTGGGCACGCGGAAAAAGAATCCATAGAAGATATCCTCTTGTGGACGCCAAGGAGAGAGAAACGATTTCATGTGTGAAGCCACAAACGGCGAGATGGCTGCTTGGATGGCGTTGGCGAGTTCGTTCAGATCGACTTGAAGAGAGAGACCAACCCGCAGCCCTACGATGTCGACCATCATCCCGTCGCTTCTTGGAGTGTTCTTTGCCAACCTTCCGCAGGCTAGTTGGCGTTGACGAAGTGCTTCTTCGAAAAAGCCAAAGACGTAATCTCGGCGTTTGTGAACCGTATGGCGAACCTGAACACGTTCCACCTCCAACAGCTTGAGCGACCCGCCAAGTGTGATGGCAACGTACTCGAACAGCCAGAGCTCCGGAAGATCTTCGCTCGCAAAGACTCCGGCATGAAGCTCAAGGGCATGGCCGCCAAATGTCGCCTGAAGATCGATATTTGTGGCGTGAATGCGGTTCAGCGCGTCGCCACCAGCGCTGATGAGTTTGGAGAGCAGGCGCTCCCCATCGTCGCACTCACTCTCGTCGTTGATAACACCATTAAGTCCGCCTTCACGATTATACCTGCTGTTGGAGGGTGTGCAGTGCACTCCATACGCGGATCGCATCTGATACAGCATCTCCCACGCCGAAAACGTGATCCTTCGGATGAGCTCGACGACGCGCTCTTGGGTCTTCATGTCCCATGTACACGCCACGCCGTCGACGAACATGTCTAGCACCTTCATCGGGCACAAAGGCAACTTGTTCTCTTCCAGCGCAAAGGCTTTGACGCTGAAAAAGGCCGATCCTTGGGCTTGAGTGCGATGACCTGCTTTGCCCCGACGAGTTTGTTGGTCACTTCGAGTTGGCAAAGTTGATGGACGGCGTCTCATCACATTATGTTGCTGCTGAATAAGCGGGTCTCGGAATGAAGCACCACCTTCTGATACACCTTCACAACTGCAGACCTTTGTGTCCAGAACGGACAGTCGAAATCTTCCAGTGGTCTCTTCAACACTCATGTTGAGCGTGTCTAAAGTGATGTAATCGATGTAGCTGTGGCCATTGTGAGAGTGGGAGAACAACACAAGGGACCGTTTCACTTTGCATCGGAACTTGAGCGTTTCAGACGGCAACGTGTGGTCCTCGACGATATGGCGCATCGGTCGCATGCTGCACACATGTTCTGGTGCCATCGGATCCCAGTACTCATCGCTTGTCCAATCGAATTTTTCGCGAAGAAGAGTAGCGAACGTGACGATACCGAGCTCCAGCAAACCTCCAATCGCGTGCATCGCCTCCGCCGTCCAGCGAGCTTCAAGCCATTCTACTTCCATGTCGATGTCAGCAGGAGTGGAATTCGAGCCAAGCACGCAAATGGGCTCAATGAGAACGCGCACAAAGTCGATGGATAGAAACGAAGTACGCGCCGAGCGACCACCCTGAGAATAGAAGACCTTGAGTCGAGAGGCTTGTAAGTCGGCCCTGGCCCGGACGCCCAATGGTTCTTCGTCCGTGAATGGATGAGCGAACAACACCACTTCATCGAGGGATAACCCAATGTCCGGAACACCGTTTGGTAGCACCGAGCAACGATGTTTTCGAGCTTGGCACAAAACGTCGGTTCGCAGCAACTTGAACTGAATTTGCATCTCCACGACTATTATGCCGTTCCAAAAGGCGTTGTTGACTTCCACTTCGCCCTCAGCGTCTTGATAACTGAACATCGCTGGGCTGTTTGATTTGGCTGGGGATGCGAATGAGTGTAACGATTCGACCCACGGTGCCAAGTCTGCTGTCAAAGTGATCGATAAACCTTGAGCGTCGCCTGTACATCGAAGATTCCACAACAGCAAAACGCCAGTATGGAGATGCTCCGAGCCGTTGTGCGCAGTTGAAGAGGAGGCCATAGTTAGCGCAGTTTCAACTTCGACTTTCAGTGCTTCGATGGAAATGGATGACGGCGGTGGGGAATCTGTGGCCGCACGTAGTTCGCTGTACAGATGCAAGTGGCTGACGTTGACGACAAGTTTGCGTTCCTCAGTCATCCCTTCTGCGTCTTGCCTTTGCTGATGTCGTACTCCCCCAATTTTGGCGAAATCTTGCAACTTGCACTCGATTGTGTTGATGCGACCGCCCACTTTGTTCGCACCGTTGACGACGGAGGTTTCAATATTGCAGATCTTGACGATGACTTCCGGTACCAGCTCAACGTATCGCAGTACCAACAGCCCTCGTGTGCTCCGTACAGCTCGACTCAACACACTGTCAGCGTGCGTGACGGGTTCAGTCTCTGGTGAAACGCCCAGCTGACTTCGCGAAGTATCGCGGTTTCCATCTTGTCGACTTGCCTTGACCAAAGCAATCATATCAACAGAGCAACCAAGCCCGTCGCATTGAACCCGAAGAGAAGATGGTAACGGGGCACGTGCGTCTTCTCGTCCGCGAGAAATGGGGATTGATACGTCGACCTGCAGGTTTCGAAGAGTGGCCTCTACCCCAATCGCTGGCAGCGTGATTATAGCAGCTTCGCGTGGGCACACCGCCACCGAAACATCGATATCTCCTTCGCTCATTTTGTACACGACTCGGACGGCAAGATTGCCGCTCTGCATTACGAAAGTCATGTTGTTAGTAGTTTGCCTCAATCCCTCAAATGCATTGACACGTATTAGTAGCTGACCTGCAAGCGCGCGATGCTCGAGGTCCGTATCGAGTCGTCCCGGACGACGTCAACTTCAACATTACGGAGCGAGATGTTGACAATCGGAAGTAGAAAGCACATGAATGGAACTCGGTGCATCCACGTGCAGACATGTTTCCAGTGTGGGTGGTCCAAGTGCTTCAGGCTGGTGGACGTGTCGAGCTCCCCCCACATCGAACCGTAGTCGGACCTCGGTGGTAACTGGTCGCCCTGCACATCGGCTTGCTTGATCGGGACATTGCGTAGAATTACAATAACGTGAGCCGCTGCGACTTCGACTGTCACGAGCGCATGGTGAGTTGGCGATCGTATGAACGCCCACAGGTTCCGCCACACGTGAATGTGCACAGCGTGGACGGTAAGCTGCAGCGCGTTACACTCATCGATTCGGATGTTTGAGAGAAGTCCCACTGACATGCACACCACATTTCGTGTCAGTTTGATGTACATCTACAGGGGGGAAGGCAAGCTCTGGTGACTTGCGTTTGTGGACTGCCAGCAGCACGAGGCGGATGAAGAGACTGACGACCTGGAAGGCCACAAGCGCATCAGTGCCGTGCGGATGCCCACGGGGCGTCCATGGAATCCCACCTTGGATCCGAACGCCAGCAGCAGAATCGACGCGCCACAGAGAGTCAGCCACATAGCGTCCGCGCGCCGCCGCTTCCTCTTGGTTTCCCTTGGGCAGCTTTCCTTCTTCGGCCGAAGATTGCCAGTGTCGGTTCAGGATGTTGAAGCCACGGGAGTGTACCAGATATTGGGTACACTTGGGTACCCTATCCATTCGAATAGTAGCCCCAAGTCAATTTGGGCAAAGATGACCATCTTCCTAGAGGTCCCACCCACCACGCGACAAGAATGCGCCCCATTCTCAAGGGCAGCACGCGCAAGCGGTCGCCAAGCAAGTCCCCTAACGGGTCCTCGGAGAAGAAGCGCGACACGGCTGTCGGCTTTGCTGCGCCGTCCTCGGGGCGCCGCGTGAAGTTCTCTCCGTTCGCGAAACCGCGCCGCCGAACGCAATTCAAGCGTCTTCAGAGCGGTGCGTTGAGACTTTCCTGATGGGAATCGAGGCAAATCTTTAGTGTACTGACTGAGCATGATATGGCGGTTCATAGACCGAGAAGAAAATGGCGTGGTGACGTCTGGCTTCGCATTCAGCGCGGCGGATGACCGCGAAGTCAAGTAAGCTGACGCCTCTCCCGCACCTCCAGAAGATTCCCTTCATATCCCTAACTGCTTCTTGTCTTTGCTACCTGTTTGATAGGCGGGCAGCTCGGCGGAAGCGAGACATGAGCATTCTGCAGACGCTCTACGCTGGGGCCTGCAAGCCGCGCCTCAGCTGGATCTCACTCGTGGAAGATCACCTGGCCTTCCTCAAGCCCGCGCGACTGAAAATCTCGCACTGGCTCCGAGCGATCAAGGAGCCATTTTTGGCCGAAGCCCGACGTCGCCAGAATCGCCGTGTTCTTCGCTCACGCACACGCCACGCTCTCCCCGTATACTTCGACTACACTGACCGTCAGTACGTGCAGAGTGTGAGCGTACCACTTCTGGCACCCACGCGAGCCGTTATTACCGACCACGCACTGGGAAGCGCCGTCATCTCTGGTGCCGGCCACGCCATGATTGCTGCCCACCCAGCGTCACCATTTGCAGAGCCCATTCTGACACCGAGCCATTTCGGCTCGCTCTCAACGCTTCTCCGGAAAGAAGGCATTCCGGCCACCGAAGACGAGACCAACGAGCAGGAAGCTGTGCGCAATGACCTGCGTGGTGTCACGCACAGAGCCACGGGTCTGACGGTCATTCCGCACCACCAAGAACTCCGCTTGCTCTGAGAATCGCAACATGCAGATACGAACCGTGGTATAAATACGATAGAGGTATTTTGACTATTGTTGGTCTAGCGCCTGTGAGCCGAAAATGGAAAGAGATCTATTCTGAGAGGTCACTGCAAACTGGCCACCTTCAAGAAGTGCGCCACGCCTGTTCCGAATTTTGCGCCGTCGCAGGCCACAAAGATAGCTTCACGGGCAAGACTAGCGGACACGATTCTCCGCGATTGTTGGAGCGCGCTCAACCGACACTTGCGTGCTGATACCGAAGCGCTCGTCCGTGTGGAGATCGGAGCGGCTCTGGCAGCGTCGTGGCTCGTAAAGCGAGCCCTCGCACGGGAGTTCTCACCGGGGTATGGGTACGATGATCTCGACGCTTGTGTTTCAACCGCCACCGCCAAGTTATGGACCGACACGACGATACTTTTTCCTCGGCACCGCCATGCACAACCGCATCCCCGCCTTCTACATTGCCTATGAGTGCGTCGACATCCTATCGGCGGACAGTGATCGAATGACTAATGAGATTCGATTAACTGCGTACAGCAACGCAGAGTACACAATCCTGTTCTCGCATGGCAACGCGGAAGGTGCGTACACTACTGAACGCCTGTAGCTGGTGGTCATCTCCTCTGTCTGAAGAAATGGTGATCGGATCCGTGCAGATCTCGGGATGATCTACGACTGGTTTCGAGAAGTCGCTCGCCGCCTGCAGGTCAATGTGATGGCGTACGATTACTCCGGCTACGGACTGAGCGAAGGAGAACCGAGCGAGGAAGCCGTGTACTCAGACGCTGAAGCCGCGTTCGCGTACCTCGTCAATGTGAAGAAGGCGTCTCCGAATAAGATCATCCTGTACGTGGCACGTGCGAGGACGCTCTCTTCCAAACCCGCCTGACTTTTTCTTGTTACAGCTACGGACGATCGCTTGGTTCGGGCCCATCCACATACATTGCAGTCAAGCAATCGAGGTTGAATGACCCTGTCGCCGGCGTCATCTTGCAGAGCCCGTTGATGTCGATTTTCCGCGTCGCGTTCAATTTCCGGTTCACGATCCCGGGCGATATGTTCTGCAATATCGATATCATAGACGAGGTCGAGTCGCCCGTGACGATCATCCATGGCACACGTGACGAGGTGGTTCCATTCTGGCACGGTGAAGGACTGTTCGAGAGGTGCAGGCAAGAGTGGCGTTGCAAACCACTCTGGGTCACGGACGCCGGTCACAACAATATCGAAGCCTTCCTCAGGTGCGTGCATATATTCCTCCTTCTGAGATGATAGGCGCGTTCAAGAGGCTGAACATGAATGTGTTGTTATGCTACCTCAGCGCGCAAGGCGACGAGTTTTTCACGCATCTGATAGACTTTGTTAGCGTTTGTCGGGACACGACGATGGTGCGGTTGGCAGACAGACAATGCCAGACGACTGCAGCTGAATAGGCATTTCGCTTTCGTGTGGAAGTGCGGTAGGAAGAGATAGAGTATGTACTACACAACGTACTGTAGTACACAACTGCGGGTGTCACGGTTGAAGTAACTGTACGTCTATTATGGTTCCCATGAAAATGACGATTGACCGCCACGTCGTGTTTCTGATCTGAGTTGGTTCGGCCGTCGGCATCGTGAGTCTATCAAATCGGACTGATCTTTGCCTTCTTACGAAGGCTATAATCGTGAAGACGCGAGCGCAAAGAGCCCACAATGGAGCTCGATGTTGAAGCCTTCTCTTTCATGACCACTGTTTCATCCTTGCTCGAAGCCTTCCGTTTGCCAGGCGATGCTCTTGGTTTGGTTTCCATGTCGACGTCCTCGACGGGCACTTCGTTTTGTTGGCGCAACCTGGTCTGGAGTTCTGCGATTTGTCGCTGCATTTCTTGCTCTTTCAATTGGAAAGTCGTTTGCATTTCGATCATGGCAGCTTCGACATCTTGAACCTTCTGACGCACAGCTTCACGTTCTGCGCGCTCGACCAACGTGGCCTCCAACTGCTCCTCCATCATGGTGGACACAACCTGAGCTCGAAGCGTACCAGCAGTAAGTGCGGCATGGAGATACTGCTCGGAAACGTTGTGCAGTGCGCTCAATGCTACAGCCGAGACTGGGAGCGAGCACCGTAGCTTGTCAGCGAGAATGGCATGGAAGATGTCCATGAATGCTTGTCTTGAGATGACGTACTGATTCAGATCTTCCTGAAAGTCGCTGCTTTCGTCTTCCATGGCGTCATTCTCAGAAGCGCTCTCGGTCTGGCCCTCCGCGTATTCCGTGAAGTTCCCGGTGGTTTCCCACTTTCCTTCTTCTTCTAGTGCGGACATCATCCAAGTCCGATGTGAAGCTGGGACACGTGAACTGTCGCAGTCCGACTCGTATCCTTGGCCTAGAGGCGCTTCGGATTCCATGATTTCAGATTCGGGCTCAACGAGAAGCTCGTCGTCGACGACCGCTTGGGCGGCTTGGAGCGATCGAAGGAAGGTCTCCTTGGGGTCATGCTTTCGGCGCCACCGAAGCGCAGCTGTTGCTGGACGACTTGCGCAATTATGTTCCTCATCTTCACAGACAGAGTCGTCGTCGGAGTCGGCGTCGCTGTCGCTGTACCAAGACCACTCGCTATCATCGCCTGAGTCGTCTTCGTCTTCGTCGTCCGCATCCCACGCCTGTTGGTTCTGCGCGAAGTCAGTTTTCTGGTAGTACACCGCTGGTTCGTGGTCGGGTTCGCCGTTCTCTGGCGCTCGGTTAAAAGTCATGCCGACTTCCACCATTTCCGTGACGTGGTACTCCATGACCCCCCACGGACCTTCCAGCACGCACATGTCATCGTAGCCGTACAGTCGGATCCCGTAGTGGCGGCACGCGCGCACGACGTCTGTCAAAAGGATCGTCCGTCGGTTGTGGTGGCCCGTGAGCACAACGGCAGCGTCGAGCAGCTTGCCGAGAAAGTCGATCGCATAGGTCCGCGTCTGTTCGAGCGTCCGAGCCGTCGTCGTCGTGAATCCTGCGCGCAGCAGGAACCGCCGCACCACCGCGTCTGTGAACACGTTCTCCAAGCGCTCTGCGCCGCGCGACGACTCGTCGATGTTGCGCTTACGGACACGGTACTCCATGCTGCTATCTCCTGTTGCCGTCGCCGTTGCCGTCGGTCTTGCGCGATGCTTCCGACTTGACGTGGGATTTGCTGAATGCCACTTTGTTGGACCGAGTCGTGTTTGAAATTTGAGTGTGACCATCACTCCCGTTCACCCGCGCGCGCGGCAAACTCGAAAGGGAAACGAGCATCATATGTACCTTATTCTGTGAAAATTGCTTTCAAATGTACCGTAAAATAGTTCGCAGTGTACGTTTATTACCCTATTCTGTTTGTATTGGCGACGTTTTCCACCGTGTAATGACAACGGGCTCTGCGTTCCAGCGGGTCCATGCTCGAACGACGCGGCCAAGAACGACTTCGCCTTCCCCCGTATTAAACTCCGCGTGAGAGGACGACACTCGCCCCGCCATGGAGGAGGACGCGCAGCAGCGCATCACGTTCCTGCTGCAGGAGATTGATGCCAACATCTGCGCGGCGCACCGCTCGGCCACGCAGATCTGCTCCACCGTGCGCCGCCACCACCAGATCTTGCGCCAAATCCACGAGGCCTCGCAGGTGTGGCGCCCGCTCTTTGAATCCTTTGCCGTCCAGCCGGCAGCAGCGAAGCGACCAGCGGTCACACCAGGCCCGCCGCCAAGCAGTGCGCGTCCTTCGAGCCCCGCGAGGTCCAGTAGTCCCTCTGCGCATGTGGACAATACGACTCGCAACTTAAGCTTCAGCGACGACGAGACGGAGCCCGACTCGATTATCGTGGACGAGCAGACCTTCAAGACCACGACGCTCAGAAAGCTCAGCAACCAAGGAGCGGATGAGAGTCTAAACGTCAGCATAAACAGCGACGGTCTGCCGTCAATGGCGAGAACGCCCTACATGAACAACCGCGGCGGACAATCGGCAAAAAAAGCCCCAGCAGGTTTGTCGATGATCTCGGCAAATACGTCGAACTGGACGCCAGATATGAGCTCGCCTCCGAAGACGGATATCTTGAAGGTGACGTGCTTTAGTGGTGGTCAGATTGGGAAGGAATCTCATGTTCCCTGTGGTGTAGGTGCAAGCCCGTGCAGCCGCTCGTCCTCAAACCCCGCCGTCGGCTATCAGCAGCATTCAACCGTCAAGCCCGAACGTGAGTCGAAACCTCATGAAAATGGGTGCATTCGAATACACCCCTCCTCATTCGAAGACTCCGCGTCAGGCGGACACCGCAGACGAGCCGCCAAGGCCGTTAGCCATGAGTCCGATCAGCCCAGCGATGCCCAGATTCGCGACGATTGTGGACCCTGATCCAGTCGCTCCGTTGATGGCACCACCAGTGATTGAGATCGAAGAGACGAAGTCAGATTCAGCGCCTGCGAGCCCAAGCCAGCGAAAGCGCAAGCGCCCAGGCAGCCCGACAAGGCTTTCAACGCCTCCGCGAGTCACTGGCACGCCAGCCCGGCGCTCATCGCCGAGCGCCTCCTTCTCTACACCTGGCTCATTCTCAAGCCTGCGACGGAAGTACAGCGCTCCTGGCTACACGACCCCAGTAAGGCCCCATCAGTCGCCAGCGAACCCCAAGACTGTTGAGAGCATCCGCAAAGCAACGGAGGAGCTGATGAAGCACGCCGACAGCCCCATGACCCCGTCATTTGAAATGCCCTCTCCGCTTTTGCGGACTCAACTCAAGGCCATGACTCCGCACACACCTCTTTCCAATCGCCTCGTTGGTGCCAACCTCGACATCGGCAGCACGAAGCAAGAGTCGAAGCTTCAGGATTACGATGAATCGTTCGAGGCGGGCGAACCGGCTCCCAAGTTTCAGCTGTCATTGTTCCCGTCGGCGTTTCAGGTCGGTTTTATCTCCTCGTCTTGTGCGTTTATTGCACACGCTAACGGTGAGACCCGTCTTGTGCTCTGTAGCGGGGGATCGGCGCAGTCCAAATGTCAACTCTATACAGCAAGTTTCAGGGTGTCGGAACTGATGACAAACCAGCATTGGTGCGTGTGTGTACTCACCTGTTGCGTTGTTCTACCTAGTGAGACTGACAAAATCTCCTCTTGTCACCTCAGAGCGTCGATCACATTGCAGAGGCTCTTCCAGACTACGGCAAAGAACGTATTGAGGTCTTGCTGGATACGTTAGTGTCTCGCCGCCTCCTCCGGCCGTTCGTCGTTGAAGGAATCATGTTCTGGCAAATCCCACTTTGAAGTTGAGGTTGGCGGTACCTGACAAGGCGTCTGAATGGCCGAGTCCGTTTTAGCGTGCCGGTCGTTTCGTACCGGTACGATGAAAGCTTCCAGGGATTGCTGTACGTGGCAGTTGAACCCTGGAGAGGCGTTCCTGTCGTAAGCATCACCTCACGATTCCGACAAGCTCTTGATCTTCGCCAACACAGAAGAGAAAGTTTTTTGATTAGGAATAACGTGGCTGATAAATCTTAGAACATGAGTGAGGGGGTTTATTTTGTGATATGGCTTATGCCGTAGGCTTTTCTGTTGTTTGTTTTCTTTCGAGTTCGTCAACGCGGAGTCGGTGATCCCCGCCGCGAGCGGGAGACACGAGAGCATGGACTACAACTGACTAATAAATATGACTGACACGCAAGAGCGAACATACAAGGTGGGAGATGCAGTCGGCGAGCGGTGCGGTGTGGTGCGGATGGAAACCTACGCATCCTGCTTTGCATCGGGCGAAGTGGAAGTGCTGTCGAAGTCGTCGAGCAGGTGGTCGTCGTCGTCCACGGAGATGAAGCTCTCTTGCATGTTGTCGGACAGAAGCTCGAGCGACGGCGACGGCGAGCGGTCAAACTCCGTGACTTTTGCCGCATTTGTCATGGTCGTGCAACTGAGTGGGTCAAGCGCGGGCTGCTCCTCCGCACTGGATTCATCGCTGCTGCTTACGCCACTATCCATGTCCTCTTCGTCCGAAGACGAAGAATCACTCAGTGGCGACGCTAGTAGAGACGACGCCTGAGAGGCATCCTCTACCGCCTTGGTCATGAGCAGGATGCTATCGACCAAGGCTTGGTTCTCAGTGCTCACCTCATTCTCATCGGCGTTCGCTGATGAGCCAGAGGAATTAGAGAAGGAGGAACGGCCGCGCGGGCTGTCATCCCCGTGCTCAGTTGAGAGAAGGAGTGCGTCATACAGCGCGGCCGCGCTGTCCGCAAACGCATCGTGTTCCGCTTCCTTCTTGAGCTGCAGGCGCTCAATCTCGCGCTGGATCTTTTCCTTCTCATCCATCTCGAGCGTGTCGGTGCAGAGCTTCTTGGCGTACCCGGGCAGCAAGCGGTCCACAAAGCTCGGGTCAACGGGATCGTAGAAGCAGCCGTCGCCGGCCTTGCGCTTGCGGCTCTCGCGCTTCTCGTCCAGGAAAGGCTCACGCCATTGCCAGGGACACTTCATGATGGCCTGGTGACTGTTGGTCATGGCGCGCGGGGAATCCATTGTAGTGGAGCAGATACGAGATTGTCGGAGAAGGAGGGGGGCGATGGGAGTGACGTACTAGGAAGAGAGAGAGAGAGAGGCACTCAGCAAGCAGCGGAGAGTTGGCGTCGGCGGCGACTGCCGAGCGGAGGAGAGAATCGATAATGGGGCGCGGCGGAGGATAGGAAGGCACCGACCCGCACCACCTCTGCCCCCACCAGAGACTCTGGGAACAGGCTCCGACTTTGACCGTCGCTCTTGCCCTGGCCCCGAGAGCTGTGGCACTCACCACTTTTTTATCTGGCCCGTCTTTCGTCTGCTTGGCCAAGGACAAGACATCCGCGCTTCCCCCTTACCCCAGTCCTTAGAAAGGGGTAGGGTTGCTTGAAATATAAATATAATCGAAGGGTGTTTCGGATATTTTGATGCTGTTCACGAGGGGCTGGGTTGCCAGTGAGTGAAATATTACCGTTATCTACGCGGTGAAAAATAACCACTTCTGTCCTGATCCCACTCTTTTTTGCTGGCCCAAATTCAGTTCAACCACTCGGGATTGCAGAGTGGTTGAACTGCAATCATGCACCGACACTCATGGCTGGTCCAGCCAAGCCGGATGATCCAGATCCGGACCGAGCGTTCGCTCTGGACCACCAACAGCACCCTCCAAGAAGCCAGAGTGACTGTCTTGACTGTGAATGGTGTGCAAGAGCAGGCTGCTCATGACGCCGAGTCGTGAGATGATGTGGCCCCGTCACTCTTTCGTGGATTTTTCTGGAACGCTGGACTCGGGCCTGGAGCCAGGCACCCCCCAAGCACGCGGTCTGTGAGTCACAGACCGCGTGCTTGGGGGGTGCCTCACAGTGTGAGGCCCATGCAGTCACTTCCAGACGAACGGAACAGAGCGAACGGTTGCGAGCAGTGCACCGTCCAGCAGCGAACTGGCCGCTGTGAGTCACAGTCCCTGACCGCGGCGTTCATGGGCAATACCGGTAATACTACTACCAGCGATGGAGGGAGACTGAACGTTGCTGCTATAATAGTTCAGTGCGACCATGTGCCGGCCCCGCCAGTGCGAGACACGCGTCGACGCGTTTATTTACGAGCCATGCTTGTGAGTGGGTCAGCTGCATGGGGATAAATTATGCTGGTGCACTTCGCGGTCTTTTTCTGAGCAGCCTCCTCCAGCTGCTGCGAGCAATGACCACCAGTGGTTTGGGGCTTTGGCCATCGTCAGTGACATGTGTGCAGAGCGCTCCTCCCGACTTGTGCCGTCGAACAAAACTAAAATTCGCCACCAGGCAGCTGGATCTTTTTCGGGGAATATATCGAGAACATATCGGTAATAAAAAAGAGCGCACAGAAACGGGTCACTGTGTTCGATGTACGTACCGGACACAGCACACGCAGATTATTGGCTGAATTCAATCAGCCAGCGTTCTATATTTTCGGTCGAAACATTCGAAATGCGACTCGCTGGAGACCACTGGATGCCGCGTCTGCGAGGCCGTTTCGCAATATTGGTCAGTTTCAACCTCATCTCCACCAAGATCCAGACCGCCATGAGCAGGTGCGTCCATAGCAATCGCACCCCAAACGCTGTATCGGCGTTCACTGCGTTTGCCCGGATGAGTTCTCGCCCACAGCCATGAATTGGGACGCCAACCTCGCCACGATCATCAAGCACACGGACGCCAATCTCCAGCAGCACTTCCGCCAGTTTGAAGAGCTTGGCGCGTTCGCGCAGCCGTCGTCTGACTATGCTTCTGCCGCAGCAGCGTTTGGTGGACGCACTGCCGCCGCCCAGCAGCAGCAGCAGGCAGACACAGGCAGCTTTGCGAATGCATTCCTTCGCGACACGATGGCAACGCTGCGCGGCGACAGCGGCATGTCGGCTGCGACGCCCACGACGTCGTTTGCCCAGCATTTCCGCGCGCAGCAGGACCGCAAGAACCACGGAAACAACCACCGCGCGGCTGCCACGAGCGATGACGGTGCCAGCGACTGTGATGATCAGCAGCCACAGCACCCAGCAGCTCGCTCCCACCGCCGCGCGCGGCGCAGCGGTAGTGGCAGCAATAATGTCGGTCTTGGGTACCAAATGTACACGTCACAGACCTACGACATGGCGCAAATGATGGAGCAAGTGCGGCTCAGTCTCAAGCTCGAAGTCGACGCACGTGCCGCGATCGCCGAGCGCCAGCTCAGTGCGCTGCTGCAGCTCTGCAAGTCCAGCTCGGAGGAACTGGATCGGCTCCGCGTGGAAGTGTGTGCGGCCGACCGCCAGCTCCATACGCTCGACCAAGTGCAGGCCAAGATGCGGCAGGAGCTGACGACCCAGAAAGACATTGGGTTCCACTTGCAGTCCCTGTGCGGCAAGGACGAATCCTGGCGCATGCAGGCCGAGAATCAATTGCTGGAGATGCGGCAGCTAGTCGCGGCGATCCGCGAGCAGGGCAATGGCGTGCAGATGCAGGTCCAGGACAAGTTGTCCAGGCAGGAGCTGCTCGTGCAATTCAATGCTGCGATTGAGCCGATTAAGGCCCAGTTGCAGGCGACACTTCAGCATCAAGCCCATCAACTGGCCGAGATCATGCGTACATCCAGCTCGTCGTCGCTTGTGCTGGACGCATTGACCCAGAAACTCAACCGCGTGCAGGCAGACGAGATCGTGGCGCTGCGAAATGATTTGCAGGCGCTCAAGATCCACGTGAGTCGCATTGGCGCGATGGACAGCAACCGTGGGATGGGAGAGTATTGCGAAAATGACGACGACGCGGACGAGGAGTGTCGAAGACCAGGACGACGATCGGCGCAGCGTGCACGAGAGAAAGAGGCGGCGACCACGCGCGAGCGCGAGCGACTGGACATGGAGAGAGAGCAGCAGCAAAAGCAGCGAGACGATGCATTCAAGAAAGAGCTCGTGGAGGTGACTGTACCACTCGCCATTACCCCCCTGATCAAGAGCGAGATTGACCGAATTGTCCTGCCGCAAGTCGCTGATGTCAAAGATTGGGCGAGTAAGGAAGTGGGCTCCATCAAGCACGACTTGCAGTCTCTTGCCCGCGTCGTGCAGGAGAACTGGACGGCGTGCCAACGGCAGTCCAGCGCGACGGCGAGTTCATGGGAAGCCGCCATCAAACAGGCAGACCAGCAAATGCGCGCTGAGCTGGCCACGCAGCTCCGGGAGCTCCGAGACAAGCAGGATCAGCTCAGTTCCCAATCTGTGGTTCAGGTGACATCGCTGGTGGATTCTCGGGTGGCAGTGATCCATAGCAATCACAGCAACGTCACGAAAGCCATAGAGAGTGAGCAGAAAGACCGCAAGGCTGCGCATGATGCGCTCCAGGAAGAGCTCCGCCGAGTGCGCCACTCGTGGGAGGAACAGTTCCACGTGCTGGGCTGTGAGCAGCGCAGTAAAGTGACAGCGCTGGGAGACGAATGGAGCCAGAGGCTGCGGGAGCTAGAGCGCAAGTGGAGCGAGATGTTGGAGACGGCTGCCAAGCAACATACTCTCCAAATAGAGTCGGCGTGCGCCACAGTGCGGACTGGGGTGGACACTCGACTGGAGCGCCTGGAAGGGTCCACGAAGGCATCAAGTGAGACACTCGACAGGGTCGAGAAAGCGATGGCGACCTTGACCAGCGAGGCGGCGTTGCTGGCGGCAAAGATCAAGTCCGTTGAAGCCTCGGAGAAAGAGGAGGAGCATTTGACAATGGTGCGGCGGGGTAGTATGACGGCGACGGCGATGCCGGCTGCCCTGCCAAACGAGACGACGCAGGGCCAGCTCGCATCGATCGACTCGCTACTCCAAAAAATGATGCTGCAAATGCAGCTTCAGATGCAGCAACAGCAGCAACTGGTGATGGCGCAGTCGTCTGCCGTGCCGTCGTCACTGTATGCGCCGTCGTATTGGCCGACGATGGGGCACGCGCATGGCACGGCTCACTCTGTCGGGTCGGCGATGACTGCTTCGCCAGCGACGATCGTATCACCGGCTGCGGCTGTTCCGCCATGCGAGAGCGTCGTGGTTGAACCCCGCCAAGAAACTCTAGCGGTGGCCCCTACCAGCGGCAGCACGTCAAACACGGCGACGGCTCCTGCTATGGTGGAAGCGAAACCAGCAAAGCCTGTCGAGCTACCGCCCGACCCACGCATCGATGAAATTATCTCGCGAGCGGTGGCCGAAGAACTCGCGTCGCCTGGGAAATCCCACGCGCCTCAACAGGCATCGCCCACACCTGGCACGAGCAAATCGTCCGACGCGAGTTCATTGATTCTGGCTTCTTCGCCTGCCACTGCGCAGCCTCAGACAATCTCAGCGACCCCCTCTTCACCAGACCAATTTGTTGAAACAAAGGCACCGCAAACACTGGCATCGACCGTGAAAGGCGGCGCGACCACCGAAGCCGAGATGGCCAAGCAACGCATTGAAGCACGGCGGAAGCAGGAACAGGAGGCACGCCAGCAAGTCAGCGCGCCACCACCGCCTCTTGCACGTGCGTCATCCACCTCACTGCTCGCAACCGAGTCTGCAAAGTCTGTGGATACAAAGGCAGTGCCCCCACCTTTGCCACGAAGCCACTCCGTGAGCAACCTCGCCCCTCCTACTCCGTCTCTTCCGCCGACGCCTCCTTCGCCCGCGCCAAAGCCTTCAACAACGCCAGTGACAACCGCAGCAACCGTACCACCGCCACTGCCGCTTCCTGTGCCAACCGCATCAGTGACAGCTCCAGCTGCTCCACGACCGCCAGCCATTGTCAGTGAAACAAAGGCAGTTCCACAAGCGCCAGGCCCCTCCGTCGAGTCCAAACCCTCGACACCAAAGCCCCCAACCACTCCAAGCGTCTCCCAGTCCTCACAGCCGCCGCAGCCTCCAGTCATGCACGTGCTGTGTGACCAGTGTCGCCTGCCCGTGCGATCCGACCTGCTCGCCGAGCACATGCAGCGGCAGTGCATCAAGCGGACTGTCGCGTGCACGAAATGCACGGTCAAATTCCCGTGGCACGAAGTCGATCCGCACCAGCGGATGTGCCAGGGCGGCTCTGCCTCCACGTCTCCATCGCTACAGCCGACTGGGCAATCTGCGCCAATTGCCATCGCTTATGCAACACCAGCGGATCCGGTGACACTAAAGAAATGCCGTCACTGCGCGGCCGACGTCTCGTCCACGGAGCTCATGGACCACGAGCTCAAGTGCGACCAGATACTCAAGCAGTGTCCGCACTGTCTGCGTCGCCAGAAGGTCGCGGAGCTGCAGGACCACATCGAGAACTGCGACTGCCGCCTAGTGGGCTGTCCGAATGATTGTGGTGGCAAGTTTCTCCAGCGCGGGCTCGACAAGCACCTCACAACGCGTTGTCCCAAGCGGTCGGCCACAGGAGCTTCCGCAACAACCACAGCAGTCGCGCCAGCTGCGACACCATCGCCGGCGAATACGAATGTGAGCAGTGCCGGCCCTGCGGTCGCGCCACCGCCGCCACCGCCGCCACTAGCGTCGAGACCGCCAACACCACAGACGGCGCCACCATCCACGTCGGCACTCACGAAGCCAGACGACTCCAAAATGGCAAAGGTACGTGACCTACTCTCTCTCTCCTTGCTGGGCGGCGGGTCGGGCTTCTCTCACAGTCTCGATACGCACTGCAGGTCGAGTGCAAGTTTTGCGACGAAGAGTTTGCAGCCAAAGAGATTGATGCCCATGAGAATAGGTGCGTTCTCACTGACCTGGCCACTCTCTCTCTCTGCTGCTGATGGTCTCACCCACTCTATGGTTTGCAGCTGCGACTGGAAACCCCGGCGCTGCCAGCACTGCAACATGGTCATCATCTCGCGAGATCTCGCGCGACACGAAGCGTCGTGCAAGACCAGCGCCAAGAACTGCCCGCACTGCAACGACACGGTCCGTGCGCTTGTCCCAATGAAATCATTTTGGGTTCAGTGTGGTGAACAGAGAATGGATATATAGATGGCACCGTCGGCGCTGGCGGCCCACACGAGTCGGTGCTCCAAGCGGCCGATCAAGTGCATTCGCTGCTGCCAGCTCTTCCCTGCTGACGCGATCGTCGCTCACTCAAGCAGCTGCAAGTTTATCCCGTCCTCTTCGCTGTCGGCGTCCACGACGAACGCGTCGTCAGCAGCGACGTCCGCTATCTCTTCCTCAGGCGGTACCACGGCCGTCAAGATCCCGCCACCGCCACCGTATCCGCCAACGGCAGCGGCCACAAACAATGGAACTAACAGCACAAGTCGCGCGGCCATCAACGCGCCTACTGGACCTCCCCCGTTGGCGGCAAAGCCATTGCCGCCATCGGTAGCGGCAGAGGAAAATGCGTCGGACCGAGTCGCACGCCGCAATCTGGCACTGTCGCAGCTCACAAACCAATCGATTGCTGTGGCTGGGGCTAGTCAGCCCACGAACTCACAGACACCGGTGCTCTCACGACCAGAGGTGGATGAGGAGGACGAGCACGCGGTTGATGACGACGAGGAAGAGGAAGACGAGGAAGATGAGGATGAAGACGATGAGGACCAGCTGACGCTGGCGCAGGTCGTGGCCGAGTGGAGTGTCGAGAACGTTTGTCTCTGGCTCCACGAGGACGTCGGCGTCCCCGAAGTGGTGGTACGATCAAGGGTGTTTGTTGGAATCATATTGTGCTGACATAATGTGTTGTGGGGAATGACAAATAGCCGCGGTTCCAGCAGCGGCGCTGCAATGGGGAGATGCTACTCGAGTTGACTGAGAGCGATCTCATTAACGACTATGCAATCAGGAACCGCGTCCATCGTGAGCGCATTCTGAGTGCGATCGACGCGATCAAGACCAGCGACGATTTTTCTGACGAAGAAGACGAGGAAGAAGGCGACGAGGAAGAGGAAGATGATGACGAAGCAGAGGCTTTGGCACATGCGATGCGGATGCAGACGCCTCAGCAGCGCGCGTCAATGTCGCGGCTCACACTCAGTGACGGTGGGACGCTTTTCACCATCCTCAGGGGCGTAAAGCAACCTGATCTAATTGATGTGAACAGCATCGACCCCACTTGACTTGCTGCGGCGCAATTCGATGCCGTCGCCACAGCAGTCGCCTCATCGGATGGCGGGTGCGCCACTCACGAGCTCGGCTGCGTTGCCGTCGTCCAGTGCGATGGTATGATATCTACTCCTACGCCTCATGTGACGTACTAACCATGTCATTTGGTATCGTTAGCTGCGGCGGATCAATAGTGCTCTCGGCGTCGAGTTCCCATCGGCACCTCCACGGTAACTGGACATTGGGAGTGGCCTATGTTGTTCCTCGTGCAAACGCCACAACTGATCTCAACGTCACGTGCGATTCAATAGGTCAAACAAATAGAGTTCTCTATTACAACCTCAAGTTGTCTTCTTTGTCTCGCTTTCTCTTCACGCCAGCTCAATAAGTGGCACGATCGACGGGCGACCGTGGGCGCACTGAAACGGAAGACTGCAGCGGCCCAGCTGCTCGACAATATCCTCACACTGTGAGAAGCTCAGGTAGTCGCCAAACATGATGGCACTGCGGCACGCGCGCGAGTGCAGGAACCGCGTGACCACTGGTGGACGCAACACGCGACGCGCGACCATTGCGTCGCTACGAGAAAGCAGCTGCAAATACTCGCGAAAGTCGTCGACGCCGGCGACGCGCGTGTCAATCCGGGGCGTGTGCGTGAGCACGACGGGCCCGCTCTCGGTGGGTTCAGCACCAAACCCCCACGATCGAATCTCGTCCAAAAAAAGGCTGAGCGTCTCGCGCTCGCGGGCGTTCAGAGAGAGTACGAGAGACGGCGTGTGGTTTGCGAGCTCAACGTTCCTCTCGTTGCCGTGGACGCCAAACACTTGCCGCTCGAACTGTTCGAGACGCACGCGCTCGTCGGCTGCGTGCTGGTCAATGCACAGCAACAACGTCTTGGCCGTGTCGCCACTCGCAGAAGAGTCAAGTTTGGCCCTGACCAGAATGAACTTGCGGTCGACCTGCTTGATCACTTGGAGATGCTGAAGCAGGCTCTTGTCTATTGTCATGGCCTTGGCAGTGGGTGAATGAAGATCACTCGGTATCGGCGCCACGCGTACGCTCACGGGTGGGTGTTCGAGGCCAAAAGAGCCGACCAGCCCCGCGAGAGCCGTCCGCTTGGATGCAAACTTTGAAATGGCCTTGCCGAGCGAACGAGGGTTAGCTTTCGCGAGTTTTTCCAGCGAAAAGTACTCGGATAGTTGATGGGATCCGCAATCGTCATCGCTCTCACCCTCTTGCCCACTGTTCGCGATCGTAGGATCCGGCGAGACCGAAGTGCCACTACGCTCGGAGTTCCTATACTTCACATCCTTCTCTCCTGGTTCACTAGCCACAATCGTCGTCTCTGTCGAAGCCGAGTTGTCGGAACGCTCGCGGTGTTCATGTTGCGAAGAATCCGGAACTTCTTCTCTGGGCTGCTCTGCCTGAGGCACGCCGATGCGGCGACTAGAGACCCATTGGTCGGCTTCTGCTTCTTTCGTCTCTTCTTCGTCTTCATCGTCGTCTTGTAGCAGTAGGCGACGTGATACAAGCGGCCGGGGCCTTTCACGCGGGAGACTGTGACCAAAGAACAGTTCATCGTACTCTTGTTGCTGCGTGGTCTGCACAGTCATCATTGGAATCGGCATGCCTTGGTGAGGAATCTCTCCTTCCTTGACTTCCACCTCCACGAAGCTGCTGATGTTGTCAGACACAGTGGAGTGGTAGGCGGCCGCTTGCTCGAGATACTCCAAATACGGCCTCTCAATGTGATGAAGGTTCGTGTGGCTGGCCGCATTCGCAGGTGCAACAAGCGCGTAGTTGCTTGCTCTGGTACCGTAGGAATACGTGAACGACTGGGGTGGGCCTTCGTAGCCATACTGAGGCGGGTCGAGTACGTAGGTCACACCCGCCGCAGTCTGATAGTAGGCCAAAGGCGGATGCTCGTCGACGTATCTACAGTAATAAGCACCACATTAGCCTATGGCATACGAGAGAGCAGAAATACTCGCGTTCCCGACCTCGGAGTGGAGCCATGGTGCCCGCAGGAGCCACAATTTGAGCAGCCATAATATCCGGTACTGCCCTGATTGGCGTAGACTTGCTCATAGACCACGGCGGGATCTTCGACCTTCGTGAACGGAGTGGACACACCTTCGTGAACGGAGTGAACACAGTGCTCGATTGGCACCGTCTGGCGAGCGTGCGGGGCGTAGTAATCGTACTGCACGTCGGATCCACCACTGTAGAATCCTCGGTCTCCGTAGTCGCACTGCTTCTCTTCTTCCTCCACTTCCCTGTCCAGTGCTTCGGTTTCTGTACAAGTTGCCTCCGTCCACGTTCCTCCTCGATCTGGTTCGTACACTTCTGTCATTTTCTGACTATATGCCTCGATATCCCCGTGATCGAATGGATCTTGGTAGAACTGCGCGGGCAGTTGCTCAGCGTATGCCTCCGCTTTGATGCCACCCTCGTGGTTGCCGCTGAGCTCATGCTCCGAGAGCATCTCGCTCTCTGGGGTACCCAGTGCCATCTCGTTCAACGCCATCGCGGCCAGCCTAGCGTCAGCTTCCGCGACGCGAGCCTTGAGCATCTACTGAACGCCACACCGTATTCTTTGTGAGCCGTATACAAAGTAGCGCCATGATGGATTAGGCCCACGTACCTGACCAAATCGGCGAATGGTCTGTGTGAGCATCTCTGGTCTCTTCAGGTTCACGGCTCGCGTGTGGCCGTCGCTGTGAAGATCATACTCGTGGCTCTTGGCAGAGATCTTGAGCACAAAGATGGGGATGCCTAGAGTAGCTCCATTAGCCGCCAGTGACGTTTCCCAGTCCTCTCCACGCAAGCGACTTACCCAATTCCAACGCGATTGCCGCGGTGTTGATCGTCTTGCAGCACTCGCGCTGGAAATCCTCGAGCCACAGGTTGTCGAGAAACACGTACTGGTAGTACGCACGCGCCTGCCGCCAGCCAGGTGATTCCAAATAGGCGTCACCGTCTCCGGCGTCGCGGATGACCGCAGCGTAGCCTCGAATCGTGAAGGGCAGATCGTCGATATCAAACGTGATATACTGTTCCATCTCCCCATCAGCATAACTCTTATATAGGGTCAAAGCGTGGGAGAAGTCAGCATAACGCACCTCCAGGTCGCTTCCGAGAATGCCCCCAAACACGCCGCGTAGTCGCTCTTCGCAGCTTGAAACGCCCGGGATGATGCTGCGCGGAACCTTTGTATCGGGAAACGAAACGTCAAGCGACAGCGTGGGCCAGATCATCGAGATGCTGTGAAAAAACGAGCTGAGCCGCTTGGCGACGCGCGTGCGAGTCGACGCGTGGACTTCCAGTTCGCGCTGCCGGACGGGCAGCAGCCAAAAGAGATTTTGGACCCGAAGCACCGTGCCCTTGGTCGTCTTGGTGGTCTTGGAGCGGGCATTGAAGACGACGCGGGCGTTCTAATGAAAACCAAATCAGCCATTGCGTTTTACCACACGCGGAACAGTATTCGATTTCGAACCTCGACGACTTTCCGAAACGATGTCCAGTGGGTCTCCACACGGCTTTCCAACTCGACTTGCTTGGCGAGTGTGCCTAGCGCCACGAGATACTGACCGCGATATCCGTACTTTCTCATCGATCGATCCGCTTTCGAGGAGGCTGAAAACCAACAAACGCCATCAGAAGTGGTGAGTTTGCCTCAAGGAACAGACAAGACGGAAGTAGAACATACCGTTGCACTCAAAGAGGTGCTCATACATCTCTTCGGGATCGATCCCGTCACCTACACGGCCAAATCGCGTGCGTCGAAAACCCGAGCGCCACTAATCCAGCAGAGAAAAAAAGAAGCGGCGACTGTATACCGTCATCCGTCACCGAGAACGTGGCCTGCGCGGCGTCCACAACCACGGCCACGCGGCTCGCACGCGCATCAATCGCGTTGTACACGGCTACCGTGGTTCCGTCCCATTCAGTATGGATCGGATGACTCCCCACCCCCACACGAACGCACCTTCCTGGACCGCGACCACGAGGTCCGGCACGACGTACGCCGCCGCCACGAGAGCGCTCGTGTCCTCGCGCATGAGCTCCACGCGTCGCGTCGCCATCGCTCGTCTTCTTCGTCTTCTATTTGATTGTGCGGTCATCACCTTCCTACCAGAGAAGGAAACCAGATTTGAGGGGGAAGGCGCAGAGTGATGGTCCCAAAGTTGCACTTTCTTGATCTACAGTGCACGACACAATAATATTCCCTAGCGTGGTCTCACTTGACCTGGATGAAGCCGCGCACGTCGGCGACAAACTTGAACAAGTGGCTCTTGAACTTGAGGCGGTACTTGCGCGTCGTGACCGTGCCCATGGCCAGGTCCTCGAGCTTGAGAAACGACGTGAGCGCCTGGAACGCACGCAGCAATCGCTCCTGGACGACTGGATCCGTCTGCTCGTTGCGGAGCTCGTCGGCGATCGCAAAGTACCGCGCCCGCTCGATCAGGATGAGCGGGTACAGCGCGCTCGCGCAGGCGTCGAGAATCACGGGGTTGAAGTCGTCAAATAGAGCCATGCGCAAGATCACGCGGATGAAATGCACAAGCAGTTCGGGGTTGGCGTCCACGTGGTGCTGCAGCCCACGCTCGCCGCGCTGCTGCGCCTTCATGTGGAAGCCCGCGAGCTCGCCAATAGCCTGGAAGCTGTACCGCGCGACGTCGACCTGCACGTGGCGGATGCCAAACAGCAACGAGTGGAGCAGCATGCCCAGCAAGCGCGCATCGAGCGCCGCGAGCTTGTCGGCGTAGACGTCAATCATGTAGGTGACGAGCGTAAAGTACTGCTTGCTCAGCGTCGGGTACTGCAACAGCGACTCGGTCATGAGCGGGATCACTTGGCTCAGTCCAGCAAACACCACGTCCGAGACAAACACGGTCGCGTGCTCGACGACCTTGGCTTCAGACGTCACGTCCGAAAAGTCGATAAACTCTTTCGAGATCAGATGTGATAGCAGTTGAAGCAGCGCCAGCAAATCGCTAAAGCTGTCTTCTTCCGCGTCGGCAAACGCGTCCGTCTTGCCGAGATTGTGGCGGCTGTAGGCGCGGATCAGTTCGTGGCACGACGTGTACACGAGGAGCGCGTCCTCGGGACTCAGGTACGAGATCTGCGCCTCCACGAGCAGACAGAAAAAGCGCAGCAGCGAGTACACAATCTGCGCGTCTCCGTGGAAGAGATCGAATGCCTTGACCATGACGGGTAATACGGGCAGGGAGAATGTCGATATCATCGCGTGGCTTTTCCTACAGTATCAGGTAAATAATGGGGGAGTGTCAGTACGGTGATGTTTTGAGCATGGTGTTCTGCCAAAAATTACGTACGCTTCGGCCGATCGCGCGACGCCAGAGTACAAATCAATGATGAGCTTTAGTTCTTCCTGGACACGGACGTCGTTAACCGACTGCGACGACTCGAAATGTGGTGTCGCAATCAGTTGCTGGAAGCGGCTCGAGATGGGCGACGCGATCGCCTCAAAGTGGCCGCGCCGCACCGCTTCATCGTCACTCGTCATGCCCGACCGACACAGCGCCTCCACTAGCTGGCCACGCAGCGAACTCGGGATGCGAGCGACCGCTGCGAGCAGCGGATCTCCACTGGCTGTGCGCGCCGAGACAATGGTCCCAGCGACGCCATTCGCCTGCACGATTGACTGCCAGAATGGCGACTGCAGCACAGTGCTCATGGCCTTGCTCTTGGACAGCTCGAGTAGAAACTCCATGAGGTTCTCCATCACAATCGGTTGCGTGGGCCAGTGGACCAAGTACACGGTGCACTGCTGTAGCAAGAAATGGATGAGTTCGCCGGCGCGGCCGCCGTTGTTCATACCAAACACTTGGAGGATCAACGGCGCAATACCCGTCTCGCCCTCGATCGCAACGTCCGGCGCGAGGTACGTCACACACAGGCGCGTCGTCGTGGCGATGAGCTGCTCCGAGACGAACGGACTGATGGCTTCATTCGTCGGATTCTGCGCGACGCGCGTGGCTTCAAATTCCAGGTACTGGCTCATCACGAGCAGAAGCAGGTTGATAACTTCCGTGCCGGGTGCCTCGCTGCCCGTGGTATTTGCAAAGAAGACGCGATGTAGACGTGTCGGAATGCGTGGGCGTTCGCTCTTGAAATCGTCGGCCAGAAAAAGGCCCGTGAACTCGACCAAAAAGTGGATTTTTTCGTAGAGCTGTCCGAGCGCCGGCGTGATCTCCTCTCGTCCCTGCATGGCGGTGAGACACTGTTGCGTGTCGCCTAACATGCCCTGCAGCAGCTTGAGCAGCACGCTCGCCGAGGAACTCGCATTCATTCTTGCCAGCGCCGCCGCCAACTCAAACTGCTCCCGTGCGCTCGCGGCCGAGTTGTCTTCAATGTCTTCGTCTTCGTCTTGTTCGGCGAGCGCATTGACGGCACACATCTCAAGCTGCACTTGCAAGTACAAATCCATGACCGGCGCCGAGTACTGGCTCAGCGCGTCCGAGATCATTTGCGCCTCGGCACTGAGCGGCTCCGAGGCTGGCGCGAATGTGTCGAGGTACGAGTCGTTGATGAGCGCGACCCACGCGTCGAGCAAGAGGTCGACGCCCTCGATCTGCCACAGTTCCTCCACCGGTTCGTTGGTCTGCAATCGCAGGTGCGCGCGGATCTTGTCGAGGGCCGACGCGAGCAGCGTACACGAGAGCGACGACAGCTCCGTGAGAAACGTCTGGAAGAGATCGGGCGACGTAGCGGCCGCCGCAGCAAACGCCTGGAGCCCGAGATTGTTGACGATGCGGAAGAGCAACTGGCACATGTCGATCATCTCGCGGGTCGCAATCTCGTAGGCACCGTGGTCGTTCTCGGAGACCATGTTGAGAAACGGATCGTGGACAATCGCCGTCGTGCCGCGAAAAATCTCGGCCAGGAACTGCACTTTCTCATTGCGCGTGTGGAACAAGGGCCCCCGCAGCGACGCCAACTGCACGAGAAACTGGCGCGCCAAGTGGAGCAGCGTCTCGTTCTTGTGCTTGAGGTTGCGGAAGAATGCATACGTGTTGAACGCCGAGTGGATGAGTTCGGGCCGCACGAGCACGCTGCGCCACGACTCGTCGGGGGAGATGGTCGTGCGGCTCTCTTCCGTGCCGGCGTCGTTGGCGCTGAGGCTCCACGCGAGATTGCCCAGCGAGTCGGCGAAGTCCCAGTTGAGAATCTCCACGACCAGAGCAAACGCCGTCTCCAACAGCGCGAGCTGTTCACGTGGCACGTCAATGAGATGGCCGTCCTGCGTCGAGCACATGGTCGTGGTCTGGATAAGATCTTGCTGTAGCTGAATCGCGTACCCCAAGAGCTCTTTGAGGCCGCCGCGGCGCAGCGTCTTTCTCGCTTCCGTGTGGAACTCGACCGGCTGGAACATGGCGCTCGACCGCGACGCTGACGAAAACTCGGTGACGAACGCGAGGATCCACTTGGCCGCGACCAGGCGGCGCACAATGGACGCATTGGCAGCGGCACCGGGCAGCTCGTCCTGTGGGTGCAACGCCGCCATCATGGAGCCCATTTGCTGGACGATCGCTTGGCGCTCGGCCGGCGCGCGCTCGAGCCAGCCGCGCTTCATGAGCAGCACGACGGTCTGTAGCAGTGCACCCGACACAAAGGGCGGCAGCTGCGCATAGTGCTGCCAGAGAAACTGCATCATGAGGTCCATGGGCTGCGACCGCTCGGCCGGCGACAGCTGCGGCCATTTCGTCAGTGTGACTTCGCGGATCGTCGCGACGCAGTGGAAGAGCACGACCGCCGGCGTGCCCACGCGCACGAGCGACGTGGCGTCCGCGAGCGCGTCGGGGCTGCGCTTGAAGTGCTCCAGCACGGCCTCGGCCTCGGCGCGCTTGCGCTTGGACTCGTCGTCGGTGGGCGGCGCGTGGAGCGCGAGGCACGCGGCCTCGAGCGTCGCGAGCGCGCTCATTCTTTCGAATGGCTCTTCTTAGCCGAAGTGGGTCTCTCCAGCGACTGGTATTGAGGTCTCAGTTGAACAGCTTAGCATTTTATTGGTTGAAATACGTATCTTTTACGACATTTTAGCCAATAGATGATCGGTATGGGCTCTCAGTTGTTTTGCCCAGAACAGGACGAAGCACCCACACGCCAACGGAAACGTCGACGGGGAAAAAGCCCCTTTCGTCCCCATCACTTCCTCTGAGCGCGCGTAGCGGCGGCGGTGCGGCGCGAGCGGGCAGGTAGAGAGTGTCCACGTATAGAGGTTGGGTGCGCGCGCGCGTGGGCGATCGAACGAGCCGCTCGCGAACCCTGGGGCGTGCGTACGAGCCGAGCAAAGAGAGCGGAAAGGAAGAGTGTTATGGCGGCGGCCCAGTCCATGGCCATGCCGACGTTCGTGGCGCGCTGCCTCGAAGAGATCGGCCTTGAAGGACGCTGCGGGCTGCCCGTGCGCGACATGTTTGCGCTGGTCGACGACGCCGGCGACGTCGTGTACCGCAAGTTTGCGTGGAATGTCATCCGTGCCATGGGCGGCCAAGTGGCGTTTCACTATATGCTGCGGCGCGAGTCGCAGAGCAGCGATCGCCCGGGAAAAGCAAGTCGGTCCGGCGCAGTGGATGCTACGACACAAGCTAAGGATGCGGCTGGGACGCGCGAGAAGCGGCGGCGCAAGTGGTCCACGACGCTACTACCCGTGGACGAGGGCAATGCCGACCATGCTACAAAGAACCAGTTTGCGGATGGATTGTGCAGTCACCAGCGCACGCGCAAGCGGCGGCGAGTGGACGCCGACGCGGCGGCCGACAGCGAATTGCGGGAAGAAGAAGAGACCAATGCGCTTGAAGAACGACTAGAAGAAGAACATGAAGAAGACACGGTTGATAATGACCAGGAAGAGCAGCAGCAGCGACTGGCTGAACGAAGTAGTCGACGCCCACAGAGTCGAAGTTCGCCGAGTAGAAGTTCACAGAGTCACAGTTCACAAGCTCGAAGTTTACAGAGTCGCAGTCGTCGAAGTCCACAGAGTCGAAGTCCAAGTCCAAGTGATCAGGAGGCGGAAGCTCGAAGTCGACAGTTCGCGAGTGAGGAAGGATCATCGCCTGCTACAAAGTCTGCAAGTGCGAGTACCAAGGCAGAGCGAAGTCCGTGGTTCACACACAGTCCGCGCGGCTACACTCTTGGCGAAGAACTCGATGTGGCTGGCCTCACGTACGAAGACGCCGTCAGCGACACCCCCGACGGTGTACTGGGTATTGTCGCGTGCGACGAACTGAGACTCAAGTACCTCGGCGTGGTCGACCCGAGCGCCATCGACACGGCGTCACCGCAGTTTGATTTGCTCGAACTGATTGGGCGCGCCAGAGAGCAAGGCCTGAACGCGGCGCACGTGGCCGAGACCGGACGCTTTGGCGACGCCCGGAAGCTCCATTATTTACTGGACCTGCTCATTGCGTGCCACTTGGTGGTCAAGAATATCGTGTCGGCCGACCAGAAGAGGTTCAATATGCTCCACCTCACACGCTTCGCAAGCCAGTTCCACCCGTCGATGATCTCACCAACGGCGACGCTCGAAAAGGACGCCTTCCCCAAGGAACAATTGCCGCACATGATTGCTCGCATCCTCCGTTCGCGTGGCGAACGCACCTGTGTGTTTGCCGACATTGGCCGCGAGCTCGGCTATGGGAAACGCCATCAAGAAAAGCTTCGCAAGTACTTTTTTCATCAAATGCATATCGACGCGGGCTTCCCGCTGGAGCTGTTCATGGCGCGATGCAATACAGGATCCGACGCGAAAGGACGCAAGCTCTGGGTCGTGCGGCTGCGTGCGACGGGCAAACAGTTCCACACGAGGAGCGGAGAAGGAAGTGATGATGTAGGTACCGGACCCGTGATTGAGCGTGGCATCATGGAGCAAATGTTTGCGAATATCCAGGATCGACATGACGAAGGCGCGACGATTCCGGAACTCCGCGATGTACTTGGTGTGCCGACGTTCAAGCTGCCATACAAGCTGGCGCAGGGGTTGATCAGCAACTACAGTCTGGGCGTCGAGCAGGTCGTCTTGGGGAAGAGTACGATGTATCGCATGTTTGCGCCCGGTGTGGTCAAAGCCGAACAAGATATATCTGCCCTCGAAGTCGGCCTGGAGCAGGCGATCGCAGACGATGAGTACACAACTGCAGCGCGAGATGAAATCGACGGGAAGCTGGTGGCACCGTCCAGGGAAGGAGAGATTATCTGCCAGCCGTCAACCCTCAAAGAGGCGACGCGCGGCCTGGTCGTGGCCTCCACAGCTGAGCGCAGGAGGCAATATATTCTTGAACGAGTTACCAACGACAAGCTTGTATCGATTCATCAACTACGCACCGGCCTGATGGAGGCAGAGCGACCGAAGGGCAAGCTTACATCTGACGTCGGTATCATTGACACGCGCTCGGTGCGGCGCATCGTCGATGAACTCGTTGTGACCAACGGACTTGTGACAATCGACATTACCTTACCGCCCAAGCGCGTGCTGCAAAAAGGTCCCAGGGTGGTCAAGTGTGTCGCGCTCGCTGAGGCGCAGCACGACCGCGATGTGCTACGCACGTTCATCGACGGTTATTTGGAAGAGCAGCAACGCAAGTTTTTGGAAAACCTCGGCCATGAAAACGACGCGTTCATTGTGGTCTCGAATCGACTGACGAAGAAGATGAGCAAAGCTGGTGGTGATGACGCGAGGGCGTTCCTGAAGGAGAACGAAAACAAGGAGATCGTGAAGTACACGGCCGCTTCTTACAAGCTCGCGCGTGTCCACTTGGTGATGCTCCACAAGCAAGGGCGACGACTCGGCATGCATTTCGGCATCATGTACCGTTGTAAGGCCTTCCACCTCCTTATGTGGGATCGCGTCCCTTCGCTTCGTGCGCCTCGAGGGAATGGTCGTGAGAAGAATCCCCATGTGTCTTCAGCCGCTACCACAACGGGCGAAGCTTTCACGTCCACGGTGGAAAAACAAGATCTCGTGTTTGCGCTGAAGGAAATTCTGGACTTACTCACTGTTCGCGAGTACATTCAGCTCGTCGGGCTCAGTGAAGTGCTAACGGAAGCCGAAGAAAACAAAGTTCGCATGGCGATCGCACGCGGTGATTCGTGGGACGCCCTGAGCAGCGAAATTGTTGAAAAGATCCGAGGATGCGAAGCCGACCGGTTTTCTCGCGTCCTTCGGGTGCTGATCGAACTGGGACTGGTCCAAGTAGCAAACGACTCGTCGTTTGACCTGCTCAGCGCGATGCGCCGCTCGACCGATGATTTCGACCAAGTGATTTCGCAGGTCGCGTTTGCCACGCTGTCAGGTGGTCTCTTTTCGCTCCAGAGCAAGGTTCGCATCACGCTGAAGCGTGGGAACAAGCTGCTGAAGCAGTTGCCCCTCAATAACTCGTACGTGTATGCGGCGGGTTTTTCTGGTTCCCACCAAAGTGACCACGGTGAGGGCGGGAATGGTCGAGTGCCACTCGATTTTACGCTCTCCGCCGTCGAGGACGCCAAAGGATACTGGAAGGCTCTCAAGTTTCTTTGTCTAGAAGGCGCCCGCGTGGGTAGTGGCGCGCAAGGCGCTGCAGCAGCTGACAGTGGCACCGTCAATGTTGATCCCGAGCTCGTGCGGCCGGCACCTCTGCGCGACCACAATTTATACGCGGTGAAAGTCTGGGTGCCTCGCGCGACAACGAACTACCGTGCGGTCACGGAACGTGCCAAGGCTGTTGCAGACGCCGTGGGGGTCCATGCAAATGGCCATAATGGATCGCTTGGAAAGCGGAAACGCTTTCAGTCCGCTAACACTTCGCGCGTATCGGGTCGTGCCGAAAAAGTCCAACGACGAGACCTCACGCACGCGGCGACGTCAGCATACCGCAATCTGGATGGTGACGAATCTGGGTGGCGCCTGATGGACGGCTGGGGTGGCGCCAAGTCACGTGTGAGAGCGGCAAAGTGGTCCGGTGAAGAAGATGTCATGCTAATGGACCATTTCGTTGAGAAGCTTTCCCACCAATGGTTTATCGACGTGCCGTTAGCGCTTCAGAAGCGAAACGAGCGGGTGGCGTTCCGTACGACAAACCTGTCCCGGACTAAGATATCGTGGAAAGGTCTAGCCAGCAAACTAGGCCATAAGCGGGAGGATTGCATTCTCCGCGTGCGAGAGCTCATGACCGTACCGGCAATCCAAGCGCGTGTCGAGAAGACCAAACAAACCATAACCCGCGCCAAGAACCCCAGTGGTGAGTTTTACGAAGAGCTGGTCGTGCTCAAGCAACCCAAGCTCACGGCACTGCTATGCAGGGCGTTGCAAATTGTGTTCCATGAACGGGCGAGCTACTCTTCGGTGCTCGCAGACATGTTGATCAGTCGCCACTGGAAAGAAGCCGAAGTCAAGCTCGTGTGGAGATACCTCTGGTTGGGTAGCGTCATCACACGCACGAAAGCGAACGACGCAGGCAAATGTGGTAAAAAACAGCGAGGGTTTTGCATCCATTCACACGTGTCCGAAATGAAGAGCCTCGGGATTGCCAACTACGCGATGGATTTCTTCTGCGAAGCTGCCGAGTACGCATCGTTTCTCCAGCAAAATATCGAAGAAGCAGAACTAGCGGACGACGATGATGCAAGCCACGAGTCGGTCTTTGAGCAAGAGATTGAAGCGAACGCACCCGGTGGGCAGATCGCGATCGATCTGGCGGCATTGGTGATGACCACAGCGTCGTTCGTGCCCGAGTTGTCACTATTGACTATGGACTCAAAAGGAAGCGAACCAAGTGTGCAGCCATCCAAGAAATCTTTTTCACCATCGCTTCAAGAATCGAAACGATCACTCGCGATCAAAGGTTTCGCCGGTCATCTCTCGAAGCGGTTGGGCGGTGCGTCACCTGATGATTTCCTCAAGGATTTCTGGGCCGTCAGAGCGCAGTATGGCACGCTCCATGAAGTTGATGTGAAGGCGTTGAACGGGGATAACCTGAGCGGGTTGACGCAGGCGTTTTCGACTAGTCATGAAAGGAACAGACGCATGTCCAAGCGACGGAACGACGTTGAAGTCGTGAAGTTGGTAAAGTGGCTCCTCGCGACGCTCAAGATGATCGGTCGAAATGGAGCAACCATTGCGGAGCTACGAGCAAGGTTCAAGACGGAAAATTCGGGGAGAGCGTGCGATTCTAGTGCTCTCAAGAAAGCTTTGGATGTGGCCATGAGCAAGCGACGCTGCTTTGAAGTCAACGGTTCCGATTCGATTCGAATTGTATCGGCTTCGTTCGCATCCATGTGGACGCTGCATCCGTTTCGCATTGGCGAGGATTCTACGAATGACAAGGTCCATTTCGTGTTTGACCAAGACCGACCGATAGTGTCGAAACCATGGCTGCATCTGGACGGCAGCGTCAACATGACGATTGCATTGATGTTCAAGCGGCGCGTTGTCAATATCGTGATGTGCTCGCCTGGCATCCAGGACCACATGATCCACAAGAAGATGCATCGCGGACTGACGCTTCAGGATACGCGCAGCCTGTTGGATGAACTGCTTGACGAAGAGCTCTTGTACGCGCGAGTGAGTCGCTCGAGCAAACGCAGGCAAAAGCCGCAGAGTGTTTTTGATGTGGGCAAGCGTGAACCTTCTGAAATCTCTCTGTTTTCGTGGTCTGCGGGCCACTTGCGAGACGTGGACAATGAGCGCGACCAACTCTTTTACTTCCCGTCGGTGAACTGTGTCGAGCTGCTTGGAGCCGTGGCGTCGGATGCCGACATTGGACGAAACGAGTGATTTCCACGACCTTGGCCTCCAGATGCGCTCCAGTCATGACGAGAACACGGAGGTTGCACTGACCGAAGAGGAAGACGACTGCCTTGCTAAGGTCGCAAGCGTCTGCTTCTTGTGCTGGATAAGGTTCTGAATCACACTGAGCACGTTTTGCTGCTTTGGATCGAGACTGTGGGACGCAGATGATGCTGGTTGGGCCATCGATGTGGCGTTGTGTGTAGGAACAGACGAAGGAGAGGCGACGTCGTGCGACGACTGAGGCAGCGTGGAAGCTTGAGACATGGCTTGGTTCTGGGAGGGGCGAGTTGTTTGGTGAGGAGGCTGCGCGTGGTTTACGACCTGGGGTGCTGACGTGGTTTGTGTAGATGGAGTATGTGGTCTAGATTGAATGCCACCTGGGTGAAGAACAAGAGATTTAGCCGCAGTGTACGCCAAGGGAATTCGTCTAGAACTCACCTCTGGACGGCGGTCGTGCGGAGCTAGCGTCGGTAGAGCGACGCGTAGAAACCGTCTGCTGCGATGCTAAAGGACCAGAACTAGGAGATTTCGAGTCGCTTCGTCGAGATTGGGAAGACCCGAGTCTTCGCGTTTGCGGCTTCGGAGGTTCCGCGGGTATCACCTCTTCTGCCGGCGGTGGCTTGTGGCTCGTGATCCCGTGGGCTGCTGCGATGCGGTCGTAGAGACTCATGTACGGACCGCCGCTCGCCGTCGGGGATGCAATCCGCACTGCCATTGTACTCGCAGGCATAGGCGGCCCCCCGTCGGTTGTCGACAAGCGACGTGGTGATCGGCTACCCATCGTCGGGTACGGTACGCTGAGATCCTGTGTGATAGTTGTGGCCTTGGGTGGCTGCAGGAATATCGTATTGCCCTCGTATTTCGGAGCCACCGTGGGACCACCGAGCAGCGTCGTGGTTGGTCGCGTCGCTGGCGTGCGTCGCGTCTGCTGATGGCGAACGACAAACTGCTTCTTGTCACCATATATCCGGGCTGACAACAAACAGGACGGTCAGCATAAAAGATGAAGCGAAATGAAGAAGGAAAACGACGTCACGTACAGTAGGACAACGACTTGGTGGTGCCGGCAGTAGACGAAGAAGACTGGTCGTCTGGCTGCTGCTTGCATTTCGTGGACGCACGGATCTTCTTGTCATCGAGAATCAAGACACTCGGCACCATGTCGAGTACGAGCACGCGGCAGTCGGTGGTCGCGCGATGGGCGATCGGATTGCCGCGGATCATGAGATGCGTCAAGTGCTGATTCATTGAGAGCGAGCGCAGAGCCTCTGGACTAGGGAACATGGGTGCGTCAGCATCACAAATAAGGGTTGAAGACACTCACATCTCCACACAAATCGTACTATTCGATGAGATTGTCGGACAAGTCCAAGTGCTCGAGCCGTGCAAGCGCCTCGAGTCCTCTTGTGTTGGTCAGTCGGTTCCCGCTCACGTTAACACGCTGCAGCAGCGGGCAAAACTCGAGAATGGTCACGTCGTCGAGGCGGTTGAAACCAAGATGGACCTCCTGAAGAAGTTGGAGCCGCTCGAGACCGTGTGCGTGGGAGAGCAAATTGAACGACACGTCAAGGGCAACAAGCTCAGAGGGAATCGTTGAGGGGATCTGCTCCAGCTCGTTGTTGGACATGTCGATGGCCACGGCTGTGTCGAACACGCGAAGCGTGCGTTCCACTTGGGCAGTGGTGAGCCCTCGGCCCTGCAAACAATAGGATCACCACAGTAAGAGGTGGCAATGCATTATAACTCAACTCAATTGCGCATGCGCAGGGGTATCCACCGAGAGGTCGCAGAACTCGGCCGACGCGCCTTCTTGGCCGATACTCTGGCGCCGCAGCATGGTGCTTCACCAGACTTCGTGATTTGCTACGCGTGGACGGGGAATCCAGCGACGACGCGCGAGTTCACGCACTTGCCGACGTCGCACCCAATGGCACAGAAGACTCAGACTCCCCGAGCCAAGTTTAGGACGCCCGTCTCGGTTTCAACCACCGGTAGAGTGGACGCGCTCGATCTCTGTGACGAGCGTGAGAAGCGCTTCAACTTGCTGGCAAATTTCGACTGTCCAAAATGGACTTTCGACAGCATATCTCTGTTTTGGACATGACTCATCTTGTCTTCGGAATGTTACGCGAAGGTCGTTTGAACGGCTTCCGCCTCTGTCCCTCGAAGAAGCATTGCATTCCCGAGTCCACATTTGCTGCGTGAATATGTCGTTCTTCTCACGGCTCTCGGGCACGACGACACGCCCGAGCGCGTACGTGAACCACGAGACGCAGCAGAGCGAGCTCGAGCGTCTGTACGTAGACGCGCCGTGGACGTTCAAGCGCCAATACTCTCCTCTGTGGGGCGATGCTGACGGTTGGCTCTTTTGCAGACGCGGGCGGCAGTTGGCGAGCCTCGTGCGCGCCGGTGGTCGCGCCAGGAACCACGCGCAGACGACGTTTGAAGTACCCGTCGTAGAGACCCAGCGCGGGCCGCTTCTGATCGTCGTGTGCGTTTTGTACTTCCACCTAGAGATGGTTTGATGGAGGGCGGAAGACGAAGGCATGATGTGTGACGTGTGATACGTTTTCCATCCTCCAGGACGCTGCCGCAAGACTTCCCCATGCGCACGCCTCACGTGCAGGCGTCCATGCCCGTCCAGCACCCGTGGCTGGACGCCACCGGCAACGTGCAGTCGCATCCGGATCTGAACCAGTGGACAGCGCACTCGGACCTCGGCCGCATCGGTGCGTTTGGAGTTGGATCCAGAGGATCTCTTCGAGGTGATATGGAGAGATCTGATACTTATCTATGTAAAAACTCAGTCTCGGAGATCGTGGCGGAGTTGCGACGCCAGGCTGCATCGCTACAGGCCTCGGTGCAGAACCCAAAGCAGACCCCTCAGAACCAGCAGCAGCAGCAGCAGCAGTCGGCGTCGGCCTCTGCAGCGGCGTCCTCGCAGCTCTACCCACCGTCCTACCCGCAGTACATTACGTCGGCGACGCCGCCAACGCCGCCGACACCGCCTAAAAAGGATCCGCCGCAGCTGCAGCGCTCACAAATGCCCGTGATCCCCGCCATCTTCCCGGCCCTCGAAGAGCTCTCGTACGCGGCGGTCTTGATCCCTTTTCGCCATGACGGTCTCTACAGCGCTGACCTCTTTGTTATGTTCTTAGCATCTCGCAGCTGGAGAACTTGTCGAATGATCGCCACGCACTCCGGGCGTTTGTCCACGAGCTCGACAGCGTCCAGGAATTCCTGCGGCTCCGCGCCGAAGTCATGAACGGCAACATTGCGATCGCCGACAAGACGCTCAGTTACGAGGCGCGGGTGCGGGAGCTGCAGAGCGAGGTCCACGAGCTCCGCGAAAAACTCCACGCGTCGCAGGCCTCGCTCGCCGAGAAGCAGGCGCGCCAGCAACGCATCGTCGCGGTACGTGGTCTCTCTGATTGGGATTCTACAGTTGACCACTGGCGCTCATTTTTTTTTCTATTGTATTCTGTTAGCGCCACCGTCCGGACGCGCTGCTCGAGCAGCTCTCAGTGGCGACGCGCGACTTGGACGCCTCATCGGACGACACGGCGAGCCGCTTCACCCATGGCGAGATCGACTACGCGACGTTTATCAGCGAGTTCTTGGCGCCGCGCACGCTCTACCACCAGCGCACGCTCAAGCTCAACCGTGTGCTCCAGAATTAACAAGTGACAGCAGAATGGAGATGGTTTCCCCAAAGAGTCTGTTGGTTTTTCGTTATGGGGGCCACGTGGAGAAGCGGATGATCCACTAGAGTCACTCTGCTAGAAAGTACTGCCACTCCTGTCGGCACATGGGGCAGAGCCGGCGGTCCGGCGGCAACGAGTCGAGCCACTTTTCGATGCAGTGCATGTGGAACGTGTGCTTGCAGGCGCCCCACGCTGAGCGAGAGAAGCAGTAGACACATGAGACGAACTTCTCCACGGGACAGAGAGAGAGATGTGGACGCACCGGGAGGACAGCCGTCGCCCGGCTGCGTGCACACGGGGCAGCAGGCCTCGAAGGCGTAGCGGCAGATGCCGCAGCACTCTTCACCGTCCACGGGCCACGACCACGTCGCGACGCCGTGCCATCGCTTCACAGTCACCTTCATCTTTCTTTTTCTCCACGATTCCGACCCTATAAACCTATACAAAAATCCAGGTTTAAAGCGGAAATGGCGAAAACATCTATAAACCTAGAATTAAACCTAAACGAATGCAGATAATTGGGTTTTTTCTAGTCGCGATCAATGACCCCGGCGCTGTTCGCGATCGCGTATCGGAGCCGCTCCTCAAGCACTTTCTTGCTGCTGTACGCTGGCAAGTGAAGCGTGTTGGTGCATGTGCGTGCAAAGGGCAGCGCCTGGTCCACATTGTCCGTATCCACGACGCGCCGCACGACTTCAAACGGAGGCCGCAGTGCCGCAAAGCCGCCGCCGGGGAGATTCGGGCATCCAGTGGCGTACAACAAAAACTCGCGTCGCTGCGGCACCGTCATTTCGGCCAGCACGTCGACGAAATACTGGACCGGTACTGAGTCTTTGGTGTACCCGTGGGCGAGCTTCATGGTCGACGTAAGCGACGCAACGTCCCATGCAATGTCGGCGTCGCCACAGAGCAACGAGAGCAGTTCGTGGACAAAGAGGAGGTTGAGCTTTTCAACGGGGAGCACGTCGCTAATGCCTTCGCGGAACGCCTGCACCTGCGCATGGATGCCATCGTGGAGCCATAGCGAGATCACCTTCTGGACGTATTCTCCGAGATTCTCCAGCGTGACGTCCTTTGTGGCACCCTTGGGCTCGAGTTCCTTTTGCGAGAGCGGATCAATGAACGTGAACCCCACAGCGTCGAGCCACTGGACCAGCGGCATGCCATCCACCTGGATGCACGCTGTGTCAACAGCAGCCTCGACTTGGTCAACAGCACGCTTCATTTCCTTCACAACCTTGCCGGGGCTCAGAAAGACGCGTTCGAGCTCGTCCGTCGTAATGCTCTGCCCAAGCACGAGCTTGATGAACTGGGGCGACAACGGAAGAGGGAAAAGACGGTTATCCATCAATGCCTTGCCGGCCAAGCGGCCCATCATGCGGAATCGCTCGACTACTTTGGTGGGGGCACTTGTACCGGCGTGAGGGAACGGGAAGAGTCCATTCGGGTGTCGGATCGTGGTGTCCTCACGGTCATTCTCAATGCCAGACACCCAGCACCGCGAGTTTTCCTTGGCGTTTTCTTCCGTGGACTGCAACGCCTGCGCTGTCGCCGAATAAAACGCTGCGGTAACGCCCGAGCCGTACCCTTTCTCCCCAACAAATACGATATCCAAGATGGCTTTCCGCTTGGCGTGCATCTTCATGATGGCATCGGCCGACTGGAGCAGATTCTCGCGGTTGACCTTGACACGCTCCTTTGGAATCGGAGAGATCGTAATCTCGTGGTTGTAGATGCCATCACCAGCAATTCCTGGGCCATTTGCCAAGCTATCGGTAGCCGCGTTGCCCGAGGCGGATCCGCCGGCGTCGTCCACGTTGAGTTGACTGCGAAACCAGTGGAGTGACCGCGTGCAGCCGAACGAAGTTGCGTGGAAGAGTTTTTCGCGGAGCTCACGCGGGAAGAAAAACTTGCACTCGGACACGACGGCATCACACCACTCCGGATAAATGCCGCTGCACACAGATATCACATCTTCCAACTGCGATTCCAATTTGCTTGTCAATCGTGGGTTTCGCCACACATCGTCCGAGATTTTGAGCGAGCGGGGAAGCGAATCGTGGAGACAGCTGAGAAGGTGGACAGCTTTCGCCATCAAAGAGTCTGAAAGCACACCGTCAATCGTGGCGAGTTGGTGTGGTACGCGAGAGCCTTCCTCCTGCATAGAATGTGCGCTTGTATCTGGATCACGCTTGACGACCTTGGACCAGTCAATCACAACATCACATCGCACAAAGTACTTCAGTTTCCAAGGCGGCGTCGAATCCGTCGAGTCATTGCCACGTTGAAGCTCGTTCAAGCACCTGAGCATGTTCTGGTCAGACGGAAACGACTTCATATCAACTTCTGTCCTTTGTGCGGGTACCGATGTCGACGGCGACGCAGCCGGCAATCTTGTCGGTCGCTTGGCATCCTCGCCCGTGAGCGACGAGGCATCGTGTCCACGAGAGACAAGGAACCTCAACAAGTGGCGCGCGTTCCGAGTGCTCTTACAAGCATCTGCCACACATGCCAGAAAGCCGGATAGATCCAGACGACGACGTCCAGTTGCTGGCGCCGCAAACAGAGAGAATTTGATGCAGTTGTCCACCAGCGTTCCTTCGGGGTCATCGAGCGCCGACACACCGAGAGCAGCCGCCATAAAGGCTGAGAACGTGTCGATATCCCACATATGATTCGGATCAGTGCACGCTGCGCTCTGTGCATCGTGCATCACCATCTTTTGCTTCTTCCTTGCCTTCTTCGCACTCTTCGACAGTGACCGCGAGTCTGCTTCACTTCCATCGAAATTGACAAAAACCTCCGACAAAGCCGAGGCTACCGCGGTTTTGAAAACAGCTTTGCCGGTTTGAGAATCGATCTCAGTCAGCGACGCCTCCCCGATCAGAGCGTCAGAGCTTCGCCGCACTGCAAACAACGAACTCGAAGGCCCAAACTCGTCTTCGTAGCCGCGATCGTTTCCAGCAATATCGAGGTTTTCGGTGCGCTCGTAACCGATCACGACGCTCATCTTGGGTGGTCGAATGCACTTCGAAAACAGTTTCTTCTCGCCTCTCGTCAAGAGCTTCCATACACGGGCGAGGCGGGTCTGCGCGTCGTCATCTCTTCGTTTCGTCGGTTTTGGCTCGACTTCGTCGGTAGATGTCGAACCTATTGCTGAGATAGCGTCGGTGGATGACGCATTCAGCAAGTGTGATAGTGCCGAATCGCGAGACGAAGATGACTGTGCAAGAAGCTGACGAAGATGATCGATGGCGGACTCAGACGATCCTGGTATCCGGCGATTGCTGAACAGCTCGTTGCTTGCTGTGGATTGCAATAATCGATGCAACGTAGGACCTGATGCTGAGTTGCCACCGCTACGATCGCCAGACATGCTCAGCGCGGACAGCAAGCGAGACGACCCCAGTCGACTGCTGCGACCATTGGACAAGTTTGTCACGCGGGATTGTTCGACCTTGATAATTGACGACTTCGGACCAAAAGAAACCTCCACAAAGACAGACGCACTCGGGCCAATAGAGTCGGATCCTGCCGGAAAACTGTGGATCGTACCAGCAAGATAGAAATCTCCAACGGGCACATTCGCACCATCAGCGCCGTTTTTGGGTGACACCCAGACCTTGTCGCCGATGGTACCTGCTACCACCGAGCTCTCACGCGGCGGAAACAACCTGCTGAGGCTCATTGCTTCGATTATGCCGGAGGAACTTGCAGGCGAAGGTGTGTTGGCACTTGGAGGATACCGGATCCGTGCCTTGGTGATACCCTTTCGCTCACGGTCGCGGCTTATTTTCACGTCGAAAATGTCGTGGTCGCCACTTCCTTGAGACGTTTCAGCTCGCGTCACTTCGCCGAGAAGACCGTCGACTTCCACTACACTTCCAACTTGGGCCACATCGTGGCGAAGTCGAATCTTGTCACCTAGTACGTTCTTCAGTGTGGCACCGCTGGAGAGAAGTCGAACATTGTAAGCTTTACCCGCTTCGATCGATGCCACCACTCCATCGCTGCCTTCCGTGGTGCCGTTGCTGCCATCAAACACAATTTCCCCCGCGTACCACGCGCCGCGCAACTTTCCGGCATTGGTCGATGGAACATTCTGGACTTCCACCGCGGTCCCAGCTCCTGAGCTCTCTGATACAGACGATTTCCGTCTCTTCTTGCTTTGCCGTTTGCGCTTCTTGTCATCACCATTACTAGCCGAGTCACTTGAGCTGTCCGGATGCGGATCGCCAAATAGACTGAAGTCGACCGTAGGTTCAGCATACACGTCCATCGCAATGGAGAGCTTAAACTGCGTGTCGTGAAGAACGATCTCGGCTGCCTCGTCTGAAGCTGGATCGTCAACCGGTTTGAGTAGATGCATGCTGCGGGACTGGTCAAAGCCACAGACCCAAAACTTTTTCCACTTGCCGTCAACGGCCTTGTGGACATAGTGACCAATGAGGCTGAAGTAGAACGCCGACAATGTCGCATCTTTCACGGGCATGCACCGGAAGATTGTTTTCTCAAACGACTGAAAGTGCGTCAATGCCGACAGTTGCAGCATTTTCTGGAGCTTCGGCTCGTCCTTTGAGGCGTGTTGAGCACGGGTACACACAATCTTCAACTGCTTTGTCAGGGGGTAAAGCTCACGGCCTTTCCCCGTGAAGAACGACAACAGCGGCAGATTTTCTTCTTGATTCACGACCGACTGTAGTCGTGTAATCAAACTCGTGAAGGCGGCGGGCGAGCCTGCAAATCGATCCAGCACCAATTCGACCCGTTTCGGAATAGGAGCGTCATGCCCAGTCGGGAGCAAGAAGGATTGAATGGCTTCGAGAAGATTGGACTGTTTGAACTCGTGAGACGTGATCGAGTTTTCTTCTTCGAACAGTTCGACCAGATCGACAAGCACCATATCTCGCTCCTGGGTCGGTGAGTCTTCAGAGAGTTCTTTTAGTCGCCGAGTCATGTTCCGCAAACGATGGAGGTGCAGCATCCCGCTCTCCACCATGTTGGACCGCAGAAACTCGAGCAATTGCATCCCGCGCCAAAAGATACCGGCGCGATCGTTCACGCAGTTTTGGTCACAATCACCCTCTAGTTGCGGTGGCTGTGAGGCTTGCAGGGAATGCGCATGCAGTCGCTCAATCTGCTCGCAGATACCGCGCCGCTCAATTTCATAGAACACTGATGACTCCCGCTTCGATTTCCGGACGACCGCTTGGAGTATTCGAAGCGCGAGAATGTACGAAGTCAGCATAGCCTTTTGTGATGCTTGCGCGGATGAAGATGACGTCTTGGCGTCAACTTCAACTCGGGGCAAAGTACGTGACATTTGAGCCTCAGCTTCATGGATGTGCGTGTCCCGGGTGGACATGATGGGATCTTGTAGCAAGTGAATCACCGTCTCCAGGAGCAGCGAAATGTCAGTGTCGGCGATGGTCTGAACAAGCGTGGAAGGGGCCATTTCAAGAGCGCTCGCCAAGGTTGACAACACGCCACGGTTCACGTTCTTGTGATCAACGACGCGCAACATCTTGAGAAGACTGCTCATGACTGTGGATCGGAAGCATTCAATCTGACTCGGTGACGCGAGAACGAGAACGTCGTCGTCGGCCACCTCACTCGATCCTCGACGTCTACGCTCGATAGTAGACAGCTTGGCTGGACTCTCGGCGGACTCACTATTCCGGCGACTTCGCTTCGCAGCCCTTTTGCCTTCATTCTTCTCGGAACTGACAGACTCCCTTCGACGCTTCTTCTCCTTCTTCGTGTTCTCAGCTGTTAGTTCCTTCTGGCCCGGCTTGCCATGGGCATCCGCCTCATCTCTTGCCGTTTCTTCGTCACTGGACATATCCTCGTCCTCGTCGCTGTCGTCTTCGCTGTCATCGTACTCCATATAATCATCTCCATCAAACTCGTCTTCCTCGTCTTCTTCATCTCCTTCACGTTCCCCCGAGAACAGCCACCGACGAGAGTCGAAACGGCGGTCTGTCGCCTTGTCTTCCGAATAATCACTGTCTTCCCCTCCTTGACCAAGTGCCCTCTGATGCAGCTCGAGCAACTTTCGCACCGGAGACTTCGTTTTCGCGCCTGTTTCCTCTTCAGAAGACTCAAAGTCACCCAGGCGCTTCAAAACACTCACACCCTCTCGATCGACATCCGTCGGACTAGCACCACACTCCAACAAAAACGACACGACATCGCACCGCCCTGTCAGGGCTGCCACATGAAGTGCAGTTCCAGACGGCCCCACTTGATGAATGTCTACTCCACGCTTGATCAAGAACCGAACCATCGCCAGAGATGCCACTTCCGCTGCGACCACGAGCGGTTTCTCGTTCTCGTGGCCTTTGGAGTCGTAAACTGACGGGCCATTCAAGTCGGCGCCATCTTTGAGTAGCGCACTCACAGCAGGGATCGAATCGGCGCGAATGAAGTCGAGCAAGAGTGTTGCGAGCACGTCGGGGTCCGAGCATGAGTCCAGTCGGATGCGATTGCAAGTACCTACTGGCGTGGTAGAACGAGGCTTTTCACTTAAGTGCTTCCGGGTCGGTTTTCGGTGCACCCGGCGAAGCAACAACGACACGAGCTTTAGCGAATGGCTCGTTAACGCAGCGTTCGAGTTGGGTTGCACCATCAGCCGTTCGATGCCGTCAAGAAGCGGTTCGTATATCCGATCGTGCACGAAAATCTCCATCATCTCGCGTCGACTCTCGAGAAGATGCATGAGGAGCGAGGCCGCCGCCTGCCGCGAATCGCTCGGCTCATCGATATTCTTGCTCGCCAGTACGGCGACAAGATCGAGGATGACCTCGCTCGTGATCAGTGTGGCAAAAAACGACTGCTGCTTCTGGTCGACACGCGGACTGCGACGAAACAGCAGCAACAGGCACTTCGATGCACTCACATGAAGAGCTGGCTGCCCGTGCTTGAGAAGACTTCTCAGCAGATCCACGATACGTTTCGCGAGCTTGAGCTGGTCGTCCTTTGCATCCGGAGTCGCCACACTTGACGCCATCCCCCTGCGGTCCCACTTGATCTTGGCGCAACATTTTTGCAGCAGCTCGAGTGAGTTGGTAATTACGCTCGAGTGCAGGGTGTTCCCCGTATGCGTTGCGAGATGCGTGAGAAAATCCAAAAAATCCCCAAACGCTGCTGGCTTGATGAGTTCACGGAGCATGGCGCTTTCCGATCCGCCAAGCCCACACAGACCATTCACACTCTCTTCCACGGCCATCTGCTCGTCCTTGTGCGTCTGCTGCACACTCTGCGCTGCAGTTGTCCACGTCTTCAGACCATGGAGATATATTCGAACAACTTCCACGACGTCTTCTTTCTTGAACAAATGACGGTCCATCTTCAAAATGTAGTTGATAGATTGCACCGCAAACAATCGTACTTCTGCGGGGAAGCGACCATCTTCCTCTCGAAGAATCGACGCCAGCACATCCAGTAACGCCGTGTCTTTGCCCTCATCTGATCGCGCGGCGCTGCCACCGAAGCCGTGCACAAAGAACGCATTGACATCACCGCCACCATGCATGTCGCCCCACTCAGAATCGGCCGACGCATCCATCAGCGCTAGGGTGTGTGTCAACGCCTGCAGCGTATCAACCAGTTTGCTGCTCTTGGGTTCGATAAGCAGTTTCCTTAGGACCTCGCTCGATACGCCGTAGGCATTCTTCTTCGTCTGTGAATCTTTCGACTTTTTCTTCTTGGTGACCGACTTGTCGTGCTTGGAGATCTTCCGTGTGAGCTTGTGAAGTCGAGATGACAGGTCAGACCGCTTGAGTTTCCGACGCGGTAGTGGGTGCGGGGCGTGGCACTCCGGACAACTGGATTGGCCGGCGCCGATGGTCACACCGCACTCGAGACACGGGCATTCAAGTCGACGGTCGGCGTCGGTGCCACCATCACTCCCACTGCCACTGCTGCTGCCACTGCCACTGCTGCCATCACTGTCGTCGTCGTCATCGTCATCTTCGTCGTCATCGTCATCGCCTTCGCCTTCATCTCCATATATCCCGCCGGCACCACCGAGAAAAAGTCCGCCGTGCAACGTCCGCCGCGCAATCGAGAGCACGGCCGGCACCGACGGATTCGGGTTGATCGTGCCGCACACGGCACACGTACGCAGTGCCGGTGCGTTCTTCATGGTGCACGCGACACAGCTCCACTCGCTCGGCGCCTTCTCGGCCGTCGGTTTCGTTGGATTGCCCGTGCCGCACATTTCGCAAAATCGCCGCGCCGCGTCGTTCAGATACGTGCACGCCGGACAGCTCCATTCGCTCGGTGCCGCGGTTGCCGCACTCGTCGACGAAGCGTTCTTGTCGCCGCGTTTCGACACTTTGCCGTCGGCAGCGGCCTCTCGATCCGCCTTGTCGCTCTCTTGCATCACCTCACCGCGCGCACTCGCACTCGTGCGCCGTCGCTTCTTGGCGTGGCGCTTGCGCTTCTGGTTGCTGCTGCTGCCGCTTGAAGCGGCCGGAGGCGTGGTTGTCGCGCTCCCGCTTTCTGCCATTGCCGCATCCACGTTGGCGTCGCTCGCGTCGGCCCCGCGCGGCCGTTCGACGCCGCTCTTGCGCGTCGGTGTCCGCCAGGGCGTCTCCTCGTCGTCCATAGCGCGTTGGTGGCTCACCCAGCGCTGTCAATCGAGCTGCTTTCCGTCGCGGCGCGTCGCTGGTTCTCGCTCCTTTCTCTCCCTCGGAAATGGGGATTGGGTGTTGGCGCTTCTTTTCCTGTTGGTTGGGCTGGGATGGAACCCTGAAATGAGCGTTACGAACCTGATTGATTTCAGATCACGTGGATAAGAACGTCGTGTTAGGAACACATCTTGATTGGTTCTTAACGGTCATTACCAAGGCATGGCAATATTGGCGCTGGTGATTCTGTATCCATTGAATATGTTTGCCAAGCCGCAGAAGACGTGCGGCAACTCGCTGCTCAAGAACAAGGACGTCAAGAAGTTCCGCAAGGACCTGTCTCTGTACGCCCGCGATGCCGTCTCCGACGAGCAGCTCCAGACGCTGATCCCAAACAAGGCGACGATCAAGAAGCAGAGCTTCCAGGCGCCGTCGCGCATGGTCGTCTACGTGAATGAGGACACGCGCGAGCCGCTAGCATTCGACGATACCGGCAAAGGTGACGCGATGTGTGCATCTGTGTACGCGCTTTGGAGGCTTTCGGCGCTGCTGCCGCGGCTCGAGGTCCACGCGCCAGTGAGTGAGTTTGTGTTGCGCGGCGCGGACGTCATGTTGCCCGGCGTGGTGTTCACGTCGTTGGAGGAGGTGCAGGCGCTACGCAAGGGTGAACTGCGCGCGGTGTTCGCGCGGGGCAATCCACATGCATTTGCAGTCGGCGAACTGCTTGTGGACGCTGAGGATATCCAGAAGCACGGAAAGAAAGGAAAGGGTCTCCGCGTGTTACACTATTATGGCGACGAGCTGTGGAAGATGGGCCCGCAGACGGCACCCAATCCAGGATTCCCTGGCTTGGCCAGCGGTAGTGAGAAGGTTGTGATCAAAGCGATTGGTGCGGCTGCGGAAGATAGTGATGAGGAACACGAGGAGGTAGCCGAGGCGGGTGTGGACCTCAGCGGCGTGTCGCTGGAAGTCGACGAGAGCGAAGAGCTAGAAGAGAAGAAAGAGATCACTCAAACCGAAGGCGATGATGATGGCGAGACTACGCCAGTCGTGACGAAGGAGGAGATGGACGTATTGTATTATCAATCACTTCTCCAGGTGATGCGCTCGGGGCGTCTCAAGGACAAGCACCTGCCGATGCTGGCCAGCACCTTCCACGCCACGGTACTCCTGCCCTGCCGTCCCGCCGGCTCGTCGCTCAACATCAAGCAGTCATCCCACAAGAAGCTCTCGACCTTTCTCAAAGCCATGGCTGCCAAGGGATTTCTGAGTGTGAGCGATAAGGACGGCGTCCAGTCTATCACGGCGATTGGACCGCGGCACCCGTACGTCTTTGAATATGGATCCGTTGTTTATGAGTGGATTATCTCACAATGTATGTTGTTATTTGCAGAGACACAGCAGCACACACGTTGTATCGCACGGCTGAAGACGAGAAGCGGGAAGTCGACGCAGCCGGACTGCTCGGTGCCGACGGCCGCGCGGCTCCGCCTCCTCCCGGAACGTATGCACCCGAGGTGCAAGAGTTCATGGGTCTCTCCCAGCAACTAAAACGCCTGTTCACGGAAGACCAAGAGCTCGCTGTCCACTTTGAAGATGCCATTCGCCAGCGCCACTGGGCAGCTGTGGAAGTCCGCGATCTGATCAACAAGTACATTGACCTTGCCGGGCTCGTTGATACCCGTGACAAAAAGTACGTGCGGCTAAATGGGCCGCTGACGGACGCCGTCTTCAGCGGCAGTAAAGCCCCTGTGGGTGGATACCCAGATTCCATGGCACGGCCCGATCTGTACGCGATTCTCCTCAGCAAGTGCACCAAGTACCACCGCGTGGTGTTATTTCCTGGGCATGAACCCAAAATTCTGGGCGGCCCGATCCGCAAGATTGAGCTTCTCGCGGAACAATCCAAGAAGCATCGCAGTTCGACCGTCACGACGATGGCGTACTACCAGCAGTTTGGCATTGACGGCGCGACGTTTGCAAAAGAGGCCCAGAAGAAATGGGGCTGCAGCGCTGCGCTGCAGACTTCTGACGACAAGAGCAAGGGCGAAGAAGTCAAGGTGCAGGGCCAGATGATCAACGAACTATGTGACTATTTGGCGACCAAGTACAAGATCCCAGCGGCCAAGTACGTCAACGTGACGTACGGCAAGAACGTCAAGCCCAAGAAAAAGTAGTTTTTCCAAATTTCTAATGGAGTGGTGATGTGTCCGTGGGATCGCACGTCTAATCTTCCCAAATGGATCCGTTGTAGTTAACCTTCTTTTTTGGCGATGGCGGCAGTGGCGCCTGCGTCGGTGGTGGCGTCTTTTGAGACGTACGACGCCGCGCGGCCGAGGCCTTTTTCTTTTGCTTTTTGCGTGCGGCGGTGTCGGTCGCTTTCTTCTGACGCTTCCGCAGCTCGGTCTTGAGCTTCTTGACTTCAATCGGATGGCGCAGGAGGCCGTGGTACAACGACAGCACCACAAAGATGAAGGGCGTCGCGTACGAGATGTAGTGTTCCTTCTGGAGCGCGATCAAAACGAGCACGGTGAGTTCGAGCGAAAACGCCACGAGCGAGTGGAGCGCAACCTCGGTTTTGCTCTGTTCCAAAAAGTCGCGGTACTTCTGAGCTTGCGCATAGTTGCCACTGCCACCCCCGCACAGGCGACACGATCGCGTGCAGAACTCGCAGTATTCGCGCGGCTGCTTGAACCGCAGCACACAGTCGCACGAAACGACGCGGAATGTCGGGCCGACCACGACCACTTCGTTGTGCTTGGTCCGCATTTTGTGTGTCTTCAAGCGGTTCTCGTACTCGATGAAGATAGCACCGGGACCGCCATCTTCAAAGACGCAGCGCGGGCAGTTCTCGGCGGTAATCGCGACGTCCGAGTCGTCGTTACCATCGTCCCCGTCCGCCATGTCAAAGAAAGCTGTCGGGGGCAGCGGCACCATCTCCACGTCGGTCAAGGTGATAAAGTAGCGGTAGAGAGCGAGCGTCGCAATGAACGAGACGGCGTCAAAGAGGAGTTCGTTCGTGAGAAGATGCGGAGGGAACCGCACGACGTCGACAAAGAAGACGACCTTGCCAACCCACGATACATCTGACACCAGAAGGAGCGTGAATATTGTCGCGCGGTACCGCTGCTGATCGGCAGTGAGATTCTCCAGCTTGACACCGATTTCGATAATGTGAAGCACAACGACAACAAACGAGCCGAGTACGAGCAGTGCCAAATGACGTGGCGCGGAATCCAGTGGCAGCAGCTCAAAGTCTTGGATATGCCCGAGGAACTGCACGAGCAAGAACACGCCCATTATCACAACCCAACGGGTCGTTCGCGTGCGACGCGCGATGGCTAACGCAATGCGAACAAGCGGTTGCACGGCGGCGCGCAACGTCGAGAACACGATGGCTACCGTGTATAGTAATCCCACCGCGACCATGTAGAGAACGCTCAGTTCCACAACCTCCGTGGTGACGCGCCGCACGTTTTCAAAACGACGAGCGAGTTCAGTGATGACACCAACCAATACAACGAAGGCAGTCGCGAGCCCTCCGATGATCTTGGTGCGCTTGGAGGAATTCGAGAGCTGCATATCGATCAGCGCGAAAAGAGACTTGACGAACCCTGGAGCATGCGCCGCTGGATGAAGAAGCGACGTAAACGACGGGAAATTTTCTTGGCGAAGCACGGCTGGCGAGGCTCCGGCCGTCGCTGGTTCGGCCTGCAAATCGAAGCGACGCTGCCAGTGCGTCAACTGCAGATAGAAAATGTGGACAACGATGAGGTAAATGATCCAAAGCACCGCCATTCCGCGCACGCGGATGAGCCGCACGAGTGCTTGCGGCAGCAACGCGCCATAGCTCGCAAACTCGTCGGCGCTGTGGTAACCATCTGCGAGCGCTTGGCGGTGGATTTCCGTGAGCACATCCACGTCGTCTTCCGTTGCACCAAGCAAATGCGCGCGTGCAAGTTCCATCCGCTTTTCCTCGTCCTTGATCAACGTGCGTGTCTCATGGTCGACGACCGCATCGATGCTTGAGGCGACACGGTGGAGAAGCTGGTGGCACCACACGAGACACAAATGGTCGACCGTAACACCGACGCTTGGCAATTTGGTTGAGAGCAGTGCGAGTCCGTGGGACGTCGGTACAACGCTGTCCGTGCGGGACAAGGATGCGTGGATCGTGGTATCCTTGTGGCCACCCGAGATGGAGATATAGACCGTTGACGGCAAGACCGAGGTCGTTGCCGCCGCGACGCGTGCGTACACGTCCTGCGCGTCCGAGTCAAACGGAAAAGGTGGCTTCTCGTAAGGCGTGCCCAACGAGACGACGTGCTGAATCGAGCGGCGCTTGTAGTTGGGCAGCAACTCGGCGGCACGTGCGACCACACCGCCCATGGAATGCGCGACGATGACGACGCTCTCGGGCGCCTTTTTCTTGCCCTTGGATTGCTTCTTGTACTCCTTGAGGATCACGCGAATCGCATCATTGAGGAACTGCGCCTGGTCGTCCACAAAGTGGCCGTGCAGGCCCGTCAATTCTTCTTGGAAATCAACGGCAAACACGTCGTAGCGTAGCGGACCAATGTCCCACAGATGGCGTCCGATCGACCGAGCCTGCTTGTAGCTGCCCATGTGTCCAGGCACAAAAAGAACGGGCACGCCTGTGCGCTGCTCACGCACAGTCTGCATGTGCACGGAGTGGAGCGAGTACTTGCGGTGCGGCGTCTTGAAGCCGTCGACGATCCGCGTGTACATGGGCCACGAATACGTCATCTCGCAGCCCGACGACAGCTTGTTGGTGCGGAGGATATCGACGACATACAGCGCCGTGAGCAGCACGCTCGCGAGCGCCAGCAGCGGCAGCACGAGCGCGCGGATCGGAGGCATCTTCCTGTCCCTTTCCTGTTGTTGTCTTCCGGAAATGCCGCCACGCATGGCCCCCCAAAGAGCAATACTCTTCAATACAAGGCCGTCACTCTATTGAGGGAACCAAAAAGTATCTATTTACCCCCATGGGCTACTATAGTCGGAGTAGTTAAAGTCACTGCCGTCGCGCCGACGGCCATTGCGCCGTGAGTGCATGAAGATCTTCGACCGTGTCGACGCCCGGCAGCGTCGAAGCGACGCGCACGATCTTGATCTTGTGGCCGGCGTAGAGCACGCGCAGCTGCTCGAGGTCTTCGGCTTCTTCTAGCGGACACGTTGGCATCGACGGGAAGTGCAGCAGAAAGTCCTTGCGGAACGCGTACATGCCGACGTGGCGCAGGTACGGGACGTTATTAGGCGTGAATGAGCCGTGCTTGGAGTGCGGGATCATCGCGCGTGAGAAGTAAAGAGCGTTGCTACAGGTGGCACCAGTGCGTCAATCCCCCATTCAGCGCAGACTAACATGGAGTCCGTGCCATTCATACCTGTTGATGTCCGTCACGCACTTGACTACGTTGCGACTGCTTGCATCTGACTCGTTGCCAATGGGCGTCGCGAGCGTGCTCATGACGCTGGTCGGATTGCTGCGCAACGCCTCTATGCACAAGTCGATATGGGTCGGATTCACGCCTGGCTCGTCGCCCTGGATGTTCACGATGATATCGTACTCGTCCAACTCCTTTACATCAAGTCGATTGAGTGCCTCCACGACGCGGTCGGTGCCCGTGGCGCACTCGCCAGTGCGAATCGTGTGGCCACCGATGTTGTTGATCACGCTGAGCACGCGCGCGCTGTCGCTTGCCACAATCACTTTGCTGAGCAGCGTTGACTCGGACGCCGCGCGGTACGTGTGCTCGATCATCGGCTTGCCGAAGAACTCGGCGAGCGGCTTGCCCGGGAACCGCGACGAAGCGAGCCGCGCTGGGATCACGCCGAGCGCATGTTGCATTGCTGACGATGGAGTTGTGAGCCGTACTTATCCCTAGGTGCGTTTTGAAGTAACCTACCCAAAATCAGTAGACTGTCTGACGGCTTGCCCTCTCCATTTTCAGGGGATGCCACCATGCAGCTCGAGGCCGGGCTCAAGGGCGACGACAACAAGGCGCCGCGCCGCAGCATCAGCAGCAGTCTGAGTACCAACTATGTGCGCTACGAGCGCTGGGTCAAGGTCATCGGCGGCAGCATCTTTGCCGCGTGGGCTGTCTTCGCGCTCGTCTACTGGGTCGCGTTTTCCTCGCCGTCGTCCACAGCATTGACCGCCGGGCACGAGCGCAAGCCGGGCGTGAAGAGCAACACCATGGAGAACGGCTTCCCCGGTGAAACGCGCTTCATTGTGGTGGGCGATTATGGCACGGGTGACCAGAGCCAGGTCAAAGTTGCCGAGGCGCTGAAGCTCCACATGGCCGTGCTGGATCCACCTCCGGCATTTGTGATCTCGACGGGCGACCAGATCTATGAGCATGGGTGGGTGGCGTCGGAGGTCGTACGTGGAATACTTGCTGCTTGATCTAATCATGTTTGTGGACAGCATCACTTCGGCGAAAGATCCGCTGCTGACGACGCGTTTTGAAGAGGTTACGAGCATGGCCTTCTGCATCCGCCGAGTTCTTGCGTTTGCGCTGACGTCTTCTGTTCTTGGCTCACTATAGATGTACGCACACCCAGTCCTGCAAGTGCCGTGGTATATCACGTACGTCATTATCTCACAAACTCCACTGTCACTGCTGTGCGTCACCTAATCAACTGGGACTTTTTAGCATTGGCAACCACGACTGCGAAGGCTCGATCGACGCGATGCTCGAGTACGCCAGCGGGAAGCACTCGCTCTGGTACTTTCCGCAGCGATACTACAAGATCGATCGGCCCGTCGCGCCAAAGACGATCTTGCGTATCGTTGTCTTGGACGCGTGCGATCTCGTGTGCGGCCACGAGCCGCGGAACGTTCGATGCAAGGACAAGATGAACGAGCAATCGTCAGAGAGAACTCGACTGGAGCAGTACACGTGGATCGAGTCGCAGCTCAGTGCCGGAATGCCCGCTGGCGTTGAGCGTATGTGGACGATAGTTGTCGGCCACTGGGCCGTATACAGCTACGCCGGGAACGCGGATACACCGGAGCTCATTCGCTCGCTCGACCCGTTGCTGAAGAAGTACAAAGTGCACGCCTACATGAACGGCCACGATCACTGCATGCAGCACATCAAGCGGAAGGACGATGGCGGCGCGTGGACAATGAATTACTTCGTTTCTGGCGCAGGCGGGTATCGTGTGCACGACCTCAAACCACACGCACGAGGCAACCCAGACCTCATCCACGCCGCCATGACCCACGGCTTCATGTCCGTGTGGCTCACACGGGATCTCTTCCGCGTGCAGCTTATCGACACGATGGGCGAGATCCTGTACACCACTGACGTACCCTACGACCAGCAATGACGTAGCACTGGGTAATGCATTTAGAGACTGTTCATGACCGTCGGAAAGGTGCTTTTGTTTGTCACTGTATGAGATCCTCGGGGTCGGTAGCATGGACAACACCGTACAAGTAAGGTGGCCGATGGATTGGCGATGGGAAGAGCCCATGGGACTTATTGAGACCGAGTTGACGTTCTGTTCTGCAGTGCGGCCGACTTCATCGTGGTCGTCACAAATGTGCACTTCAAGAACTTGCCTTCGTACGAACCCACGATGATGGTGAGTGAGCGGCGACTGCTCAGCATTCCAGGCCCGAGAATCAAGGGTCACCACGAAGTGCTATCATGGCGAGTTCGCTGAGACTGTAATAGGAGCAAGAGGGATAGAGCATTCCATCAATCACACACCACATCCATAAACGGCACTCCCTGCATTTGGCACCTTATTTGTCCTTCTTCAACGAGAACCACGAGAACTCCTTGGCCTTCTGCAGCATGAGCACGAGCTGGTTCTCCTTGCGTTTCGTCTTGACATCCGAGATCTCGTCGTAAAGCTTAATCGTCAGCACGCGCGTCTTGCCCTCGTACTTCTTGATGCGTACGTCGAGCGTCGTCGCGGTCCAGTTAATCTCCGTGAGCTCCTCGTCATGGGCACCGATGCCCGGCAGCGTGATGTACACCGAGACCCTCTTCTTACCGTCCGCCCACGCGTAGTTAACAATGGGCTCGATGTGCTCGATCTCGTCGGCGTTGATCTGCTCCGACTTGAGCAGCCGCGGCGCGGCGTTGCCGTCCCACGCGTGGATCTCCACGCCCTCGCGCTTCTTGTGTGCGTAGTAGTAGCTGTTTTGGCCCTTTGTCTTGATGTTTGTATGGAGCGCAGACTGCTCCACCGTCTCTTGCTCCACCGCCTCCTGCTGCTCCATCTCCACGTCCTGCTCGTCGGGCGACGCCATGCTCTCGATGCCTGCGATCTCGAATTGGGAAGTGAAGTCAGCACGGTACGGTTGAACGGCCGCGCCGCATCATCAGGATTCTAGAAACTGCATACCGACATCATACCGGTTTACGGTTTTAATAGAATCCGGTTTACAAACCGGTATCTCTCGCGCCAAAAGACCAGTTTTGGCGAAGATGGTACACTGTACCACATTCAAATCCAAACCATTCAAACGTTCAAAATCCAAACCTATCTCCAATAGGTTTTTTTAAAAATTCCCCTCTTCCTTCTGTTCCCCTCCACTTCACCTTCGAAATTCCCACACAACGAAGAACTCCCTCCAAAATGACCGAGACGGCGACCTCAACGGCGCCTAGCGCCGCGTCGCGTAGCGCCCCCAGGGCCGCAGAGACCCCCGCACCGCGTGCGCCGTCCGCCGTGCCGACTCCCGCACCCAAGAGCGCGAAAACACCGTCGTCCGCGCGCTCGACGCTCCAGCCGCGCAGCGCCAATGTCAGCGGAAGCACGCACGTGACGGTACGCCCTTTCCTCTCTTTGTATCTATGTATCCTTTGTGTGATTGTATATGAATGCGATCCCTTCTGTGCCGATAGCCGCGTGCGGACCGTTTCATTCCGAACCGCAGTGCGATGAACATGGACGCCGTCCAGTGCAGCACGTCGCCGTCGCGGGACTTGCCGTCGCCCACACCAAGCGAGGAGAAGCGCGCGGCCAGCGCCAGTTCGTCCGCTACGAAGCCCGAGGACGAAGCCAAAGTCGTGTACAAGAAACGCCTCGCGAGCGCGTTGCTCGGCGACGAAGACGGTGCGAGACACAAGATTCTCAAGTTCACGGCCAAGCCCGCGGTGCCGCCGCCCGAGTCGTTCCAGTCGTCGCTTCATGCGAGGTTTTCGCACAACAAGCTCAGCTCGATCCCGTCGGCGAACGCACGCAAGCTCAACCGCCACGTGCCGTCGGCGCCGAAGAAGGTGCTCGATGCACCCGAGCTCATGAACGACTACTACCTCAACTTGCTCTCGTGGGGCCAGAACAACATTCTCGCGGTCGCACTTGGCCAGAGTGTCTACCTGTGGAACGAGCAGACCGGCAAGATCGATGAGCTCATGGTCCTCGACGGTTCCACCTACGTGAGCTCGGTCAACTGGAGTGACGCCAACGGCTCGTCGTACCTTGCGGTCGGCACAAGTGACTCTGTTGTGCAGCTATGGGATGTCGCGGCGTTCAAGCAAGTCCGTTCGATGAACGGGCACTCGTCGCGAGTGGGTGCGCTCTCCTGGAACAATTACATTGTCTCGTCGGGCTCGCGTGACAGCACCATCGTTCACCACGATGTGCGTGCTCGTGCCCATAACATTGCCACGCTTGCTGGCCACCGCCAAGAAGTGTGTGGTCTCTCGTGGTCGCCGGATGGAACCACGCTGGCATCGGGTGGTAACGACAACAAGCTTTGCCTCTGGAAGGCCTCGTCAACGATCGGCAGCAGCGCTCGCACGCACTCGCCGACGTTTTGTCTGGAACAGCACTCGGCCGCTGTCAAGGCGATTGCGTGGTGCCCGTGGGAGCGGAACCTTTTGGCGACGGGTGGTGGCACAGCGGATCGAACGATCAAGTTTTGGAACACGTCGAATGGCGCGCTGCTCAATTCGGTGGATACGGGATCGCAGGTGTGCTCTTTGCTGTGGTCGCACTCCGAGAAGGAACTTCTATCTTCCCATGGCTACTCCCAGAACGAGTTGTGCCTCTGGAAGTACCCGAGCATGACGAAGGTGAAGGAATTGACTGGGCACACATCTCGCGTACTGCATCTGGCAGCCTCTCCGGATGGTTCGACTGTTGTATCTGGAGCTGCCGACGAAACGCTGCGATTCTGGGAAGTCTTTGGACCGAACCGAAAAGCCGGTAAAGCGGGTTCGGCGGCGACGGAGTTGACAACCTCGTCGCTTTCGAACGTGATGAGCATCAGATAAGGCGGTGTTTGAAGCGAAGTTGCGGTAACATTCCGAGGTGCGTCGTTCAAGAGAACCGAGTTGAAGATGGAAACCAAGATGGTCCAAGCAGCACTTCAAGAAACGCGTGCTGGAGTTTTTATGTGTTGAGCACGTGTGTGTTCTTACATTTCTGCAGAGGAAACGAGGACAGACACAAACAGTAACGATACAACCGCGAGTGAAGATCTGATGATACCCGACGCCAAGCGAAATTAAGAAGCGCTGACCCCGGAAGGAGCTGTGGAGGTGTGGAGATCGCCGTCGAGGTTTTTGTACCATGAAATGAATGCTGATTAGAACTGCCGAAATATCTCATGCATATGCATATTCGTGGTGGTGGTTGCAAGCATCCACGGGACTGCCGCGAGCTCATTTTTAGACTTGCACGGTGTTCTCCAAAGTGCGCAGGTGCTCAAGAAAGACAACTCCAAGTTCCATCAGAGAAGCAGTCGATCAAGTGCAAAGACCTGCATATCGACATACAAAGATGGCAAGAGATGGTGGCCACGGAGAGGCAACTGTTGGGCCCCTCACGGAAGGTGACGTCACGCGGCAAGCAGAGCTAGTGGTGATGGAGTATCTCAAGGGCACGCGGTGCGCCAAAACACTCGACGCGATCATATCGCACGGGCCAAGCGTTTATTCAATGTCGCCAACTGCCAGCGACTTGTATGCTATCGATTTGGACAAGAAGAAGAAAATTGAAGCGAAGACCGTGCTCGACTACATGGTGGCACGCTTGGGAGACGAGTCACCAAACGAGCTGTCGAAGCCGCCTGCCTTATCAGCTCCACTGGACAAGACGCTTCCTCGAACTATGAGCAGCAGCAGCAGCAATTCCTCGAGACGGCGAACCAGCACGGATGATAGTGGTGACGAGAAAGGGGCGCTCGAATGGACCCGAGACGAAGTGCATCTCCTCAAGAAGGCGATCAAGCAAACCAGCAATCTTGACGACAAGAACGAACGCTGGAAAGAAATTGCCAACATTGTCGGCCACGGCAAAACCAAGAAACACTGCTACCTCAAGTACAAAGAGCTGAAGGATGAGAAAGGATCGTCGCAACCATCGAGCAGCGAGAGATCCAGCAGTCGGCGCTCGTCGTCTGAAGGGATGAGTCGCGATCAGAAGAGTTCGCAAGGCGCAAGAAATGCACCAACCATCAAAACGAACTCGAGCGAGACAGTGGCAGTTAAGCGGTCCAGTGAAAAGGCTGAGGATGAGGTGGAATACGTGATGAGGCGAGTTTCACCACCCGTATCTCACGGCTCGACTGCTGCGATGGCAACTGAGCTTCTTGAAGTTGAAGATTGTGACGACTTTGAGAGTGCGCCGGCCGTCCGCAATGGGCACGGAAGGGCCCAAGTCACTGCGCCACTCTCGTCGTCTACGATCGCTGCTGGTCGATCGCCGTCCGTAGACGAAGTCGAATCGCTCCGCGACATTTTGTTCCCCGAAGATCGGAAGAGTTTCAGCTCCCATTGGGAAGAGCAGGTATGTGAGCTGGCACTTTGACTGCAGAAACTCGGGGCTTATGTACTGTCACTTGCAGGGGTTCTTCTTCTCCGAGGTTCGAGATTTGCGGTACGGTCTGCTCCAGCATCAGGGAGGCCCGTGCGGTGTACTCGCTGTCGTGCAGGCGTTTGTGCTTCGCTTCCTATTTGAGACCGTGAGACCCAGCGACTGGCGAAATGTACGTGTGAGCAACTCCGAGGCCATGCGAGGATACAGCTGATCGAACTTGATCTACTGCAGCCAAGCCAACGGGATCAAGAACACGCTCTTGTCGAAGCGCTCGCGCACATCCTATGGCAGTCTGCTCGCGGCTCACGCCATGCCGACTGCAGCATCGTGGTGAATGATGACAAAGTACTGTCGTCCTCGACTAAGCGAAAGTTTATGGCTGGGATGCAAGTGTTCACGGCCAAGTCGGTCGAGCAAACCAAGTCCTTCATAGGCCACCACGTGCGGCAGTTCATGGCGCCAAAGGGCAATGGGCTCGTGTTGCTCGTGCTGTCGGTGCTGCTGAGCAAGCGAGTCGACACCATTCGGCTTGAAATGGATTCCGTCGAAGGTGCGTTCGGCGGCGGCGGCAAACTCATTGGCGGCCATGACTACTGCACGCAAGAGATTGTCAACTTGCTGCTCTGTGGCGTCGCGAGCAGCAACGTATTCGATGGCAAGCAGTTGCTCGAAGGCACAAGCGAAGACGATCCGAAAGCCGTCGTGCTCAAGGGCATCCCCGCTCGCAGCGATCTTGGGTTCCTCTCGCTCTTTGAGGCCTACGAGTACATTGTCGTGGGCAACCATCTCAAGAGGCCGCGGTTCAACGTGTGGGTCGTGTGCAGCGAGTCCCACTATTCGGTCCTGTTTGCAGACCCGAGACTTCTCCTAAACCAAGATATCCACGAGAAGATGGCCAAGCTCGACATGTTCTACTTCGACGGATTGGGCAACCAAGACGAGGAGATCCGGCTCACAGTCCACGCGTCTGCGGTTTCTGAAAGATCCAAGCCCAAGCCCGACGATCTCGTCCCACCGCTCAACCTCGTCCTTCAGACCAAATGGCCGCTTGCACGCATCGATTGGAACGGCGTCGACCCACTGCTATGAGATAAGGAAGCCACACGAGGGACTATCGTCGCACACGTATGTTTACGCTCGTGCGCTGTCCTTGATCGCGTAAAGCTTCCATGAACTGAGGGAGATTATCAAGAGAGTAACAGTGCATTTCGCTTTCACACCGTGGTCAGTACTGCAGGGATAACGCGGCACACCTCCTCTCCTCACGGTGACTTCATTGAAGCCACTGAAACGAGCACACTCATCCATGAACACTAAGTATTCCATCTTCCATACTTGCGATCAGTCGGATCATCACAGAGGCGGTGACGTTTGCAGACTCTGAGAGATATGCTGGACTCGTACCTCAACTCAAACTGCGGAGTGTGCGGTGCTTTCCATGGCCGGCCTTTCTGGAGCCACACAGCCTGTGATGTCTTCCATTCATTCTCACGAGGATGCTGGACAATCCCCATCGCGATTTCTTCCGTGGAAGAAACGAAGCACTTTCCCATTCCATTCCATCGAACGTCCCATTATTAACCAATCAATATCCTTCAAAATATATAATCAACCAATCATAGATCGGATCTCCTCGAAACATGGCTACATCCAACTGGATCGTTCTTTCGGGGACTGGATGGAGGCCTCCAACATGACGCGGAAACAGCAGAAGGAACGGGCTCCTTTGTACTTCATACCACAAGCGTGCCCCGGTGAAGAGACTGCAGCCGCGCTGTCTCCATCGGAACGTTCCTTCTCGTCTCGTCCGCGAGCCCGTCTGCGTTTCTGGTCGCGACAGAAAGAGGGTCGGCCACTTCTCAAACCGCCCGCGAGCGTGAGCGACATTAGCGCGTCCAGTCGGATCCCCATCCACAGCACACGCGATGAACCGCCGGCTTCAGCAGACCCGCGACGGTACGAGTATGACAGCGCCATCGATGGACCCGGCAGCGATACTCGAGATGCAGCGCACAGCTCTGGCCAAGTACCGCGGTCTGCTGCTCGTGCTCGCGCTCGGGTACGCGCTCATCTTCCTGCTCTCAATCACGCTCATTGTGTACCTGCGCCGCAACCGCACGGTCGCGTTCCGCGGCGACTCGAGCGCCGCGCGTAAGCTCATTCTGCCGGCGTACGTGCCACTGCTGGTCATGCTCATGGTCATGGCGATCGTCTACTCCATCTTCTTCTGGGTGCTGCGTGCGCTCACGGAAGACGTGACCAAGGCCGCGAGCGCCGTCGAGAGCGAGGTCTACTACTCGATGCGGCTCTTCTTTATGCTCATTGTCGTCGTGTACATGTACCAAAAGAGCGTGACAACGCCCGCCCTCAAGCGCGCGACGCTCCTCACGTTTGTGCTCTCGACATACACGATCCCCGTCGTCTGGCTCGTCGAGCTCTACGCAGTGAGCGACACAGTCCGGCACTGGGCGCCGCAGTGCGCACGCGTGCTGATCGTGCTCGGCTGCCTCTGGGTGTTCGTCTTCCCGCCCGAGCGCGCGAGCAAGCGCAGCCTGCGCGAGTACATTGGCTTTGTGCTCGTCTACTTCGCGCTCTACCTCACGTACAGCGAGCTGTTTTCGCAGGGCAGACTTGACGACGGCTTCTTCGTCGCGTACGCCAACATTCTCTGGGGCGCGCTCTGTCCGCTCGTCATCTGGCGCGTGCTCAAGGCCGACACGGAGCACTGGCGCGGCCTCGGGCGTCGCGCCGTCGCGCTGCAGACCCTCTTTCGCCAGAAGCACCGCATGGACGAACGCATCTCGTCGCGCGGCCTCCACGTGCTCATCGAGATGCACCGCAAGCTCATCATTGACTTTGCCGTGCTCGAGCTCAAGCACAAGATCGGCACGGGCGCGAGCGCGATCGTGTTCAACGGCGTGCTCCACTCCAAGACGCCCGTCGCCGTCAAGGTGTACTCGCCCACGGAACTCACGGACGAAGTCGTGGCCGAGTTCTCGCACGAAGCCGCGCTGTGCGGCGCGCTGCACCACCCGAACATTGTCAAGTTTTACGGCATGTGCGTGTGTCCGCCGACGATCTGCCTCGTCTCGGAGCTGTGCCAGGGCTCGCTCGACGACATCACGCGCGCCGTCGCGAGACGCCGCACGCAGCAGCAGCAGCTCCACGGCGACAACGTGCTGGCGAGACAGCAGCTCATGATCAACCTCAACTACATGATCGACGCCACGCGCGCCGTCGCGTACCTGCACAGCTTTGCGCCGGCGTTTCTGCACCGTGACATTAAGCCCGCCAACTTTCTAGTGGACCGCAAGTGCGTCGTCAAGCTCACCGACTTTGGCGAGTCGCGCAGTCTGCCGCGCGAGTGTGCGCAGCGCCATGGCACGTGGCAGCAGCCGCAAGCACCGGACGTCGCGGCCATGCTGGGCGGCCATGACGACAGCTTTGTCGGACTAGCCGTCACCGATTCGCACGCGTCCTTGCGTCGCCCGGCCATGACCGTGCGTGGCACAGCCGAGTACATGGCGCCCGAGCTCATCCAGGGCAGGGCCGGCACAGCGCTGTACGGAGAAGCCGCCGACATTTTCAGTCTCGCCATGACGCTCTGGGATATTCTCTTCCCACTTGATGACAAGTACCCGCACGCGAACGGCAACCACCTCAAGGTCTTTGAGGCCGTGCTGGCTGGCCAGCGGCCGCCGCTGCTCTCCCAGAACGAGCAGACCCCCGAGCTCGCAGAGCTGCTCACGCGCGCGTGGGATCCGCGGCCCGAGAGCCGGCCATCGGCGCTCTCGGTGCTCACGACGCTCGAGCAGATCCACGCGCGCGTGAGCAGCGAGGTCGCGGTCGTGCTGGCCAACGCCATGGAGAAGAAGATCCTGATCACGCGCAAGGGCTGCACGACCGAGCACACATCGGCGGGGCAGGACCTCGTGCAGAAGATGCTCGAGTTTGACATGGTCGACTCGGTCGAAGAGAGCGAGCGTGCGGGCAACGGGCTCATGAGCGCCGGGCTGCTCCACCACGCGCGCCACGTGCTGGGCTTTGAGTGCTCGGGCGAGCAGTACATGTTTGACGAGGGCAAGCTGGATGCGCTGGCGTACCCCACGAATCGCCACGGCTCACCACTCGCGCCCATCGTGGAGCAGCGACGGCGGCGTGCGTCGTCGTCCTACTCGTCGGCCTCGGGGTACCCGCAGTACTCGAGTCCGATACGAGACGAGGACTTTGACGGCGCCACAGCTGTGGGCGACGACGACGCCACGTCATACGGCGACTTTGATGGCGACAGCGAGTTCAGCCAGAGCGTCGGACCGTCCGTCACTGCAGGCAAGAGCAAGGCGGAAGAGCACCGCGACGTTGAGAACGCGAGCATGGCTACGGCCATAGGCTCGACCGTGAGCGTGTTGCTCCGCTTTGGGCCACGTCGGAAGCTGTCTCGCACGGGAGCCGGTGGGGGCTCGGGAGGAGAGAGCGCTGGCCCCGCGTGCGCGTCGACGTCGCAGTGGACCGACACGACGGTCGCAGACCCGAGCATGTGCCAGTGCAAGCGACTCGGTGCGGGCTTGTTGGTCATCTCCAAGCGCGGCGGAGGAGGAGGCGGAGCTCATGGCAGAGGCGTCGCCGGTGGGGGCAGCGCCCTCAACAAGCGGTTCCGCCGCGGCAAGCGCACAGGCAGCAATCCAGGATCAGAGCGTGGCGCTGACCACAGTGAGCTGTTTACGACTCCGCCCGGTGGGGTGAGCCAGCCGGTGTCGCAGAGGTCGACGCTCGAGAGCGGGCTCACAGCAAGGCTGCTGATGAACGAGTTCCCGCATACGGACACGTACGACTCGCTCGCGCCGACGCCGCAGAGTGCGAGCGACGTTGAGATGGGCTTCCACGTCGCCGCCAGCACGAGCGAGGACGACGAAGACCACGAGGACGCCGTGCACCGTCGCCGTCGCCGTCGAGCAGCAGGAGGAAGAGGAGGTGCCACCAGCGGCCTGCGGCCTCAGGAGCGACGAACGCGATCGGGACGCCGCGCCGACTCGAACAGCAGCAGCACGCAAGACGGATCGAGCAGCGTCGAGAGCACGACAGTCGTGCACCCTGTGGACTTGGCGTAAGTGGTGTAATGGACTAGTGTCGGTCGGTAATATGTTTTTCGTAGTGTAAGAACGATTTTTTCGAAATGAGAGACAACCATTTTGGCTCATATGGCTTGCTATCCATCATGTCATGGTAGTCTTGGCGTCCAGCTACTACGCTGCAGTGGTAAGAGTAGTGATACAAAGTCTCGATGGTTTATAGGGTTCGCAAGAGTGCAAGGATACCATAACAGTGTAGAAGGAGCAGAGCCCGTGGCCATGGCTGTGACCACCTTTCTCAGACCACGTGCTGCTCAAAGTTGGTGCTCACGGTGTCAAAGTCGTCAAAGTCGCTCGTGGCCGTCGCGCTTCTCGTGATGCTCAGTTCGGCGGCGTCGCGCTGCTCCGCGCCCAGCAGTTTCGTCGTGAGAATGTTTTCCTCGGACGCGGCCTTGTGGCGGTCGCGCCGGCGAAAGCCGAGCCGCTTGCTGGCGCCGCCACTGCTGTGCTTGGGCTGCTCCACGCGCTGGCCGAGCTTGCGGCACGGGCAAATGCCATTGTCGTAGATGGTTGTGGCATTCTCGGACCGCGCGTTGGCCGTGTGGGACGTGGCCGAGCGCGCGGCCGAAGACGTGGCCTTGCGGCGGTATGATGTGACCGACTTGGGTCGCTTGGACGAGAGGCGCGCCATGACGGGCACAGACGACTGCAGCAGCGGCACGACGTGGTCAATGCGTTCGTCGGCATCCACGTCGTCGTCCTGGCCCTCGCCAGCCGCCAGCAGCGGGCGACACAAATTGATATTGTCATCATCGAAAAAGTAGAGCCCGTGGCCGAGTTCGTACGGCCGCTCGTGCTTGGCGTGGTGGAGCAGACCGGCATCCATAAGCGCGTTGCCGAGCCGCAGGGCCTCGGCCTCGGTGTTGACAAAGCACAGTTCTTCCATGCGGTCGCTCGCCTGCTTGGCCGAAAATGTCTGCGCCACGAGCTCACCGTACTTGTTGTAGAGCGGGTCGTACTCGAGCTCGTCGGCCAGGTCCATGGCAAAGACGGCAAAGAGCTCTTCCTGCACGGTCTCGAGGATCGCGACCAGCGTTTGCGCCGACGGTCGCAGCCGCGGGTCCGGGTGCCACGCGCTCTCAATGACCTGGCGAATCGACGGGTGAATAGCCGCGTCCAAAGCCGGGCGCTTGCCCTGCACGACCGACTCGAACACGTGGAGGTGGTTGTTGCGGATCGTCGGGAACTTTTCCTTGCCCGGGTTCCAAATATCCCAGAGCGTGATCGCCAGCGAGTAGACGTCGGCTGCCTCGCCGTACTGCGCGACGCCCGCGCGGCCCTGGATAATCTCGGGGGCCATGTAGTCGACCGTGCCCTTGACTGTGAGCTGGGCCGCCGGCGCGGGCTGCAACGGGTCGTTGTTCGTGACGGACGACTGACGGTTGCGTTGCTGGAGCCGGCTCGCGCCACTGAACAGCTTCTTGACCGAGCCTGCTGCCGTCGAGACGCCCACCGGTGGCGTCATCATGTGGGCCTTGGGGAGGCTGCGCGACTCGCCAAAGTCCGTGAGCTTGACCGTGTTCTCGGCGTCCACGAGAAAGTTGCTGGGCTTGATGTCGCGGTGCACAAACGCCGGCGAAAAGCTGTGGATGTACGCGACCGCACGCGCAGCATCGATCATGTAGGCCATGTTAACCAGGGCCTGCTGCCGGTTCGGGTGCTGTCGCGATTGGGCCGTGGCCAGCGTGACGTCGTCCAGCGAGCCCTGGCACAGCTCCGAGACGAGGCAGATCGTGGGCGGACACACGCACATGCCGTAGAACTTGACAATGTTGGGGTGGTGCAGTGCGCCGCAGAGTGCGGCCTCCTGCGAGAACGCCGCCACGGTCTCTTCGTGGCACTCGGTCGGCGTGTACACCTTGACGGCGACGGGCGTCTTGGAGTGGAGTAGGCCGTTGAACACGATCGCGGTCGAGCCGACGCCGATCTTGTGCTTGAGTTCCAAGATGGCGAAGTCAATGATCAACTTGCGATGCATTTCAATGAGCACGTGGAGACCCTGGGACGAAACACGCTCGTTGAGATTGTGCTTTTGCCGAAAGAGCGTCTGCAGCGACACGGCGCGCTGCCCCATGCCGCGCCAGTGCTGCGTGTCGGCACTCAGCACGCGCCAAATAAAGAGCGGCGCGAGCGCGGCCCACATGGTCGTGACGTAGACCATGATGAAGCCGGCGTCAAAGTGCTGCTGGTTGAGCAAGAACGTGTACGCGTAGACGCCGGCGTAGTAGACGTAGATGAACGCAATGTACTCGCGGAGGCTGCGCTTGCTCGCGCGACCGGGCGGCGAGATGAAGACGTACGTGAAAAACACGAGCAGCAGCGACTTGGCGATTACCATGGTGATGTGGTGGAGCTTCTCGTAGCCTGGCGACCCGTCGCTGTACTGCGCGAGCACGAGCTCGACAAGCATGGTGTAGGTGCCGCCCACGAGGCTGATGCCGATCGTGCGGAGGAGCGCTGGTACAGTCACGCACTTTTGCATCATGTAGACAATGACCATGAGCAGCACGACCATGCGGCCGCAGTAAAAGGCCTCGGACGCAAGCGGCGTGACTTGCTTGCTGAACACACCGAGTGAGAGCGTGAGCGAGACGGTGAGCGTGAACGCGCCCGTGAAAACCGCGAGGATCCAGATGAGCGGCTCAAAGGCCGGCAGCAAGATCTTGCGGGCCGCCGAGGTGTCGCCACGCAGTGCGACGTTGCGGTTGTACCGCAGGTAGCACGCGAGCGCCACGCATAGGACGGCCATGAGCCCGTAGCCGAGCACGACAAAGATCTGAAGGTAGTAGAGCTTGCGGCGAAAGAGCGTGATGAACCGTTGCGCGGCTAGGGCGGCGGCGTCCGCAGAGGCCGAGGGCACCGACGGCGCTGTGGTGTTCACGAGCGCTGAGAGGAGCTCGTCGCCTTCAGTAGATCTGTTCATCTTCACGTAGCTTCTGGATTTGCTTGATACACTGGATCCGGAAGGATGTGGGTGGATCCAGAAGAAAAATGTTCTTGTTCTGTCTTGGGAGCAGAAAGAGCCTCCGGTGAACACAGACGGCTTTTGTTCCCTGTGTTTGTTCCCGGCGAGCCTTGGTCTTGACGGCGTTCGGACAACGGACCCGCTCGCTGCGCGGGAGGTTGGGAAGTGAGCGTCATGCAGCGGCGATACACGACGGGTGGGACCAACGCCTCTGCGGTTACCCACCTTCGGCTAGCTCAAGTTCACTCGTTCCATCGATTGGCGTTCGAGCACCCACCCAGCTATACTAATGGCGTGATGTGTGTCCGGAGCGACTGTCCAGCGTTCCACACAGGCGATGGAACATTTTTGGTTCGATTTCTCGTTCCACAGAAGAAAATGTTCTTGCTTGGCGACTCGCAGATTGTTCTCTTGCCAGATCATGAAACCAACGCAACCGGCCGGAATCACCTTTGGAATTTCCTCGTTGAGCAATCCAAAATCACAAAACACGGTGGGAAAAGATACTTCCAATACCGAGCCATTCCATTCCTTTCCAACGTGTTTTGTGAATGATTTCTCTGTAGCTATTCAGGTGAGCTGGTCGAGTCGAGCGGAGCAGCATCCATGGCCAGCGTGTTTGTCAGAGGCACGCGCACGTAGTCCAGCGTATTGCCGCCAGCCATCAGCCTGTTATCAGGGCAGAGCCAGTCTCCATCCAGTCAGTCGTGCACTGCTGTGGGTCTCGCGAGAGCGGACCGCCCCTACTGGCGTGCCCCTTGTAGAAATAGTCTTTCCTGCATGGCTAATACCGGTAGGATCAGCGGAACTCCAGGTCTGCCAGGAGAGTGAGCGAGCAGATTCTGACGAGTCACGCGCAATAATACTACAAGTGCGAGGCCAATGCGATGACAGTCTAATACCCCAGTGGTCGCGAAAGCTTTCAGGCGAACGCCAGAGAAGTGCAGTTCGAGTGGACCAGGAACCGACACCAACACAGGCATGGCCAGTCAAGAGAATATGCAGCGAAAGAAGACGGCCCGACACCATCGCACCTGCGCACACGACTTGTGAGCGCGAGTGGCGAGCGGCGAGCACGGCCGGAGATGAAACCGCTTGCGAGTCTGATTGCGCTTGGGCTACTCGTGCGTGCTTCTCCACGAAATGACAAAACCAATTGCAGCGGCGCAGGGCGGCGCAGGAAGCGTCCACTGGCGATGGCATTCGCAGCGCTGAATTCATATCAGCCTGGTTCTTCAACCAGGTGAAAAACAAAATTGGCGAAAATAGACGGTTATGATACGTAAACTACACTAGTAGACATGGATAGTTGTGGCCCATGGGCTACTAAAAGTCCGTTTGCACCAGAAGGTTGCTCTTGCTGAAAATGGAGGAAGCTGCTGCCTCGGATGCCGAGTTCCTCTCGCTCCTACAGGAGATTGAGCGCGCCGACGCCTCTCTTAATGCGTTTGATAGCAGTGTACGTACACCTATTTGCCGTTTTAGCGAATGGAGGTTCGATTCGCCCTCGACGCGTGTGCCAGAACAAGGAGCCTGACAGCCTCACTGATGCCGCAGGACCAAGATGCGCCAGATCTCTTCGACGTCTTCCTGGGCGGCTCTGATGGGCAGACGCCAGCAACTGAAGGGATGAACTGCGATAGCGCTGTGGATACGTTGACTGTGTCGTCGGTTTCACGTGCGGATCGCTGCCGACTGAATCGCAAGAGGAAGAAACACGAGCTCGAGGAGCTACGTGCCGCAGCCGCGGCGCTCGAGTTGACTCTGGCTCAGCTTATACAACCACCGTCAAATGATACCAACTCGCTTTCTTCACCGTGGCAGCAAGCAGCACGTCTCGCGCGAGTCGAGCGTTGGAAAGCGATTGCGGAGAACAAGAGGCTGCGCGAGACGCTGGCAAGACAATGGACCGCGGCGCAACGTATTCACCAAGCGATCCGGTCTACACCAGTCGAACAGGTGAGACCAAGGCTCCCAAACCGAGTTGGTGTTAGTGCAGAATGCCCATTTGTTGACTCACTCTGTGTGTGTGTGTGTGTGTGTGGGTGTGTGTGTGTGTGTGTATGCATTTTGCGGGGTATCAGCCTCCTGAGACTCTGGAGCCCAGTAGTAGTGGAGTAGGTGGCCGCTCACTCAAACGGCAGCGTCCAGCGACGTCTCCACTGTCGTCTTTGGATCTCTACGACGAGCTCTTCCAGAACATCAGCTCAGCGTACGAGCAAAATCAGTGCGGAGACGAACTGGCTCGGCTTACGATCGGCGTCCGCAAAATCTCGATGGACATGGTCTCTCAGTCGGGCGGAAGCACGGACATGACTCTTCGTGTGATGGAGTGTCAGCGACTGCCGTTCAGTTTCTCGACCGTGGCTAACGCGACGTGGAACCACCTCTCGACACCGAGCCGTTCGTCGCCAGGCAAACCCAGCAGCGAACTGTGTGGAAGCTCGGTGCGTCTTTGTGGTGGCGGCTCATAGTACTACCCATGGCATCGTTTCTGATTAGATCGTTGATTATTTATGTAGGCCTTGACCAACATCGGGAACGATGTGTTTGGCGAGTGTGGGGCCGAGTGTAATCCTAGCAACTCGCTCGCACCTGGGCGTTTCGCAATCCGGCGCTACGCCGAGCCGAACCGACTAACGTTTGTGTGGGAGTGCGACGGCTGCTATCAGTGCGACGGTGCCAGCAACCCGATTGGCCGCGTGACCGAGCGAGGCTGGTGCACGATCGAGCCAAGTGACGACGGGGACGGGACGCTCTTCCGGATTCAGGTCCAGTACGTTCCCCATACACAGGAGCCAGCGAGAACAGGAGGATGCTGCGCACCACGCACTGAGCTGTCCAGTGGCATGGCGCTTGGTCTCTACCGCGCGACCATTGCGCGGAGCTTTGGAGCTGTTGAACGGGAAGTATTCAAGGACGCGGCATGCCACACCAAGCCCCCGTACCGGTAAACAATTGAGTATCAAAAGCTCAGGATGTATTAGTGAGGCGGCGTTAGATCGTCCGGTATCGATAGCTGAGACTGCAACGGTTTCTGCAGCATGTTTAGTGGAGATCCGACGGGTCCACAAGCGGACTGTCCAAGCCGTACGTCTGTGGGAAGCCACGCCATGACAGTTAATCGAATCCCATGGAGCCACTTCATCCGGGTATACCCGACGACCCAGTAGTTCACTCACCTCGGAGAAGACGCGGAAGCCGCCCCTGAGCACGTGCACCTGCGGCTTGTTCTTGTCGTCGTCGGCAAACTTTGCTTGGATGCGGTCGTAGACGCGACCAGCGGCGGTCGGACCACGGCCGTTGCTGTTGAGGCAGTGGAAGACCATCACGGCGCCGGGTGTCGCGTGCTTGTCCACAAAGTCGTCGACAAACTCGTCCGTATCAAACAAGACCTTGGGCACGTTGATGGCTCCCTTGATGAAGCCGCCGGACGTCGCGGGGTCACGCACGTCCACCACGAGCGGCTTGGCGTCCGCCGACTCGAGCAGCGCACCAAGCTCCGTCGCTTCGATGCGTGGGACCGCAGGCGCCACGAGTGTTGGGGTCGCCGCTGGCGCAACAGGAGCCGTGGTGGAAGAGGACGAGGGAGCGGTGGACATGGCTGGTTCCCCAATGCGGATCAAGCCATTTGAGACCGTGGGGATTGCGATCAGCACGATGTGATCGTCATCGGACGGCGGGTTACGCGAGGGTACGCGTACCGTCCACCGCTACAATGCCGGTAACATCTTGCGTCCACTAAGTGTACAGGGTTAGGTGTGGTTACTGAGTAGCCATGCGCTGATGACGATCGTACCCCTGTGATCGTTATCAATGCACGCGAACAGACACAGAGCAACTGAAAATCAAGCCATGTGAGACCGTGAGGATTGCGATCAGTACGATCTGATCGTCATCCGACGCCGAGTTACGCGAGGGTATGCGTGCATCCATGGACATGGTAACATCTTGCGTCCACTAAGTGGCGTGGTTCCAGGAGGTGTGGTTACTGTGTAGCCATTCGCTGATGACGATCGTACCCCTGTGATCGTTATCACGGAACGCGAACAGCGAACAGACACAGAGCCACTGAACCTGGACCCCATTATCCAATCTGCTGGAATACCCCATCTCCTCCTCCACTTCCTCCTCCTCCATGGCCACCACTCCCCTGCTCTCCAAGCTCAGTCTGCTGGACCGCCTGCTCTCGCTCTGGATCGCACTCGCGGCCGGACTCGGGCTCGCGCTCGGGCAGCTCCACGGCGTCCAGGACTTCATCGACAGCACGACCCTCAGCGGCGGCACTAATGTGCTCGTGGCTGTCGGACTCATCGTCATGATGTACCCGCCGCTCGCCAAGGTCCGCTGGAACGTCATCCACCGCGTGCTCGCCGACTGGAAGCTGCTGGTGCTCACCACCTTTCAGAACTGGGTGCTTGGTCCCTTCGTTACGTACCTGCTCGCAGCCGCCTTCTTCCACAACGACCCAGGGTACATGGCTGGCCTCAGCCTCGTCGGTTGCGCGAGATGCATCGCCATGGTCGTCGTCTGGAACGCACTGGCCGGTGGTGACGATGAGTACTGCGCCGCGATCGTCGCGATCAACTCGCTGCTCACGATCGCCCTCTACTCGCCGTACGCTGCGCTCTTCCTGAACGAACTTCCCAAGCAAATGTCGCTCCAGAGTTTCTCGGCCCACGTGTCGCTGGGCGAAGTCGCCAAGAACGTGGGCATCTACATGGGCGTGCCGTTCGTGCTCGGGCTCGCGACGTGGTTTCTCGTGGGCCGCGTCTGGAAGGGCGACGCGTGGTACCGCACGAAGTTCACACCCCGCATTGGCGTGCTGACGTTGCTCGCACTGCTCTTCACAGTCGTCGTACTGTTTGCGACCCAGAGCGAGCGTATCACGGACAACGCCGGCAAGGTGTTGTACGCGGCCGTGCCCCTGCTCATCTATTTCCTCGTCATGTTTCTCCTATCGTTCGGCATGAGCACCATGCTCGGCGCGACGTACCCGCAGAGCGTGGCTCTGGCGTTCACTGCTGCGAGCAACAACTTTGAACTGGCGCTGGCCGTCGCGATCGCGTCCTTTGGACTCAAGTCGGACCCGGCGCTCATGAGCGTCGTCGGTGCGCTCATTGAGATTCCGACCATGCTCACGCTCGTGCACCTCGCGTTCTGGTTCCGCGACCACCTCACGTTCACGCCGTCGGCCACCGACCTGGGGATCCAGGATGGGCTGGTCGATGGCGACGCCGAACGTAGCGGTGGCGACGAGCGCAGTGCGACAGGCGAGCAGAAACCGAAGGCGAAGCAGCACGCCAACGCCAGCAGTGATGCCGTATACGTGGCGGTCGCCGACGCCTAAGACATACTAAGTACAACGTAGTACGCTGCCCCTATACGACTATGTTGTAGTTGTTGTTGAGTATAGCGGTAAAGGCATCTAGCATGCGAAGCACCCGATTGCAACAAAACCCAGTTTTGAATGTACCGGAACTTTCTATGGCTGGTCCTTCTATTGATCATGCAAGACTCGTTCCTTGTTTCTCTCTCTCTCT